>SZWC01012251.1:46311-58112 GCA_023375785.1 Penium margaritaceum | reverse complement strand
TGGCGTGGACGGCTATGTCAGCCAGGGGGAGTGTTGGTTTGTGTGGCTTCCACCCGTCACGACCGACACTGCTAGTTTACCGATATACCCACATTCGGGGTATATGGCAGAGGAGGGCGTGACGACACGACGGGCCTCTGGACTGCACCGAGACTTCTCCAGCATCTACGACAGCGCTGGCGAGACGCGGTCGATGCGTTCCGGCAGCCATGTGGGCTTGTCGAGAGCTAGGAGAGTTTTCTCGGTGGGTTGAGACCCGTGCACCCGGTGGACTATATCGGTGCGACGAGGAGACCCGATGGCTGTTGTGGGGCTTCCGATGTTCGGAAAGCCGTGTGTGATGTCTGGACGCTGATTCTGAGATTTTCTGACACTGTTCCTATTTTCTCGGTGGTGGAGACCCGGGTACTCGGAGAGCTGTTCCGGTGCCTCGAGGAGACCACCATTATTGTTATCGTGGTGTACGTAGTGTGTTATCCCGGCTGACCCGTTTGGGCTCAGCGGGGGTGACGGGGCCCGGTGCGGCTAGCTGACGGCGCCCCTACTTAAGCCCGCTAGGGGCTCATTTGTACTCTCTCCTTGTTCTTTATATTCAACGTTCCAGACTTAGCCAAATTCTTGCCGTCTTGCGTCGCACTCACACACAGAGCTCATGTTCGTTTTGCATGGGCCTGCATGCCCTAAAAATTATTTCCAATTGCGACTCTAGGCAGCCAGCAACTATTTAGGCTGATTGTTGCTCAGTTGTCATTCTCTCTCTGCATGCGTTTATTAATGGAAGCACATTTGACACTGAGTCGTGTCGTCTAGCCAAGCCCTTGTCGTTTCGCGTCCGACCTGTGTTGACGCCGCGAGCTGACTAAGCGCACTAAGTCTCCCCCATGACTCACAGGCGTAGTGTACATGGGCGGGCAGAGACACGGTCAACACACGGACTCCCCCAGGACATGCAGAAGTGCAGGTAGAGACAAAGAAAGCAAGTCACGGACGCACACCGACTGAACTCACAGCCTTCTTAAACGAGTCCCGCTTCAGTGCCTTGGTCAGGAAGTCAGCCAGCTGCCGTGCTGTCTCAACCCACACGATGATGATGCTGCCGTCGTGCAACAACGAACGCACATAGTGATACTCAACATTGATGTGCTTTGTGCGAGTGTGATACACACCGTCATTGTCTGCAATGGCCATGGCACTCTCATTGTCACAATGCAAGGTGATGGATGCGACAGACTGATGCAACTCGGACAACAGACGACGCAACCATACGCTCTCACACGCGCCTAAGCCAAGGGCCACATACTCAGCCTCAGTAGTGCTGCGTGCAATGCACCCCTGCTTGCCACTGTGCCATGACACAGCTGTGCCCCCGACCAGAAAGATCCAACCAGTACGACTCTTACCGTCTGGACTGCCGGCCTAGTCGCTGTCGGTGTAACCCACTGCAACGACGGACGGCTGACGGCGGAACATGAGGCCTCGCCGAGGGGTCGAGACGACATAGCGCAGTACTCGGATCGCGGCCTCAAAGTGGAGGTGACGCGGCTCCTGAAAAAACTGGGCCAGGAGGTTAACGGCGAACGCGATGTCTGGACGCGTCGTCGTCGCCAGGAACATCAGTGACCCGATGACCCGCAGATACGTGGTCACATCAACTGGCTCCCTCACAACAGCTGGGTCATGACTCTTCAACTTCACCTGGCCATCGGGTGACATGGGTGAGGAAGCGCTGGGCACGAGGGGCAAGTCCTCGGCNGCTGACAGGGTCTGCACATAGGCAGCCTGGTGGACATGCAGGACGCCCTGAGAGCGATCATGCTCGAGCTCCATGCCCAGGAAGACTCGGGCAGAACCGAGATCCTTCATCTGGTAGGCAGCGTGCAGTAGGTCCTTGACGTGCTGGATGGCTGTCGCGTCTGGTGACGCAATGAGGAGATCGTCGACGTAGACCAGGACCGCGGGGAAGGTCTGACCTCGCGGGCTGATGAACAGTGCGGGGTCAGCGGTGCTGCGCTGGAGGCCGCCACGAAGAAGCGTACCGCTGATCTCCTGGTTCCAGCACTGAGGCGACTGCTTCAGACCATAGAGGGCCTTCCGCAGCCGCCAAACTCTCCAAGTGTCATCATCGAAGCCTGGGGGCTGCGTCATGTAGAGCTCCTCACCCTCCAGTGAGCCATGGAGGAATGCGTTGCTCACGTCCATCTGATGTAGCTCCCACCCGTGCTGGGCAACCAGGTTGAACAATGCCCGGCGGTGGAGAACCGGCCAACTGGGGCGAAGATCTGGTCGTAGTCGATCCCAGGGACCTGAGCAAACCCCTTTGCTCTGAGACGGGCCTTGTACTTGTCCAAGGATCCGTCAGGCTTCCACTTACGCCAAAAGACCCACTTGGCACCGATGGCCTTCCGACCTGGAGGGAGGTCGACGAGGTCATACACGTGGTGCTGTCGGATAGCGGCGAGCTCCTCGGCACAGGCAGCATCCCAATGTGCGGCCTCAGGGGAGGCTCAAGCCTTGCGTAGGGTGGAAGGGTCCTCTGGGCGCGTTGTGGACCGGACTGAGAGGGCATGTGCATCACGAGCCCCAGGTGGGATGCGTGCGAGTGCGGCCACAACAACATGCCGATACTCGTGATGAAGCATGGCGTACCCCAATGCAGAGCCCGGGTGAAGATCTACGATAATGGCAGAAGTGGTCAGGCCGAGAGCCTTTGTGCCAGGGCCCCCACTCACGACCGTGGGAGTGGAGGAGACACGTTGAGCCACAGGGGGTCGAGGCGCCACGGAACGGGGAGCGACAGTCTGCGCGCTCACTGTTGGCCGAGGTCGGAGGCTGCCGCCTGGGCCACGTGTGTAGCGCGGTCGGGCAGAAGATGGTGCTGAGTCCGACGGGCCGACGGAGGCGGACGATGCTACTGGTCCGAAGGAGCCAGTAGATGCAACAGGCGCTGCTGGGCCAGAGGGGCCAGCGGACGCAGCTGGGGCTCCCGGCCCAGAGGGGCGAGTGGACGCGTCTGGAGCTGCTGGCCCGGAGGGGCCAGCAGACGCGACTGGAGACGTCGGCCCGGGGGGGCCATCGGAAGCGACTGGGGCTACCGGCCCGGAGGGACCAGCGGACGCGACTGGGGCTGCCGGCCCGGAGGGACCAACGGACGCGACTGGGGCTGCCGGCCCGGATGGGCCAGCGGACGCGACTGGGGTTGCCGGCCCGGAGGGGCCAGCAAATGCGACTGGGGTTGCCGGCCCGGAGGAGCCGGCGGACGTGACTGGGGCTGCCGGCCCGGAGGGGCCAGTAGACGCGACTGGGGTTGCCGGCCCGGAGGAGCCGGCGGACGTGACTGGGGCTGCCGGCCCGGAGGGGCCAGTAGACGCGACTGGGGTTGCCGGCCCGGAGGAGCCGGCGGACGCGACTGGGGCTGCCGGCCCGGAAGGGCCAGTCGACACAACTGGGGTTGCTGGTCCGGAGGAGCCGGTGGATGCGACTGGGGCTGCCGGCCCGGGGGGGCAAGTAGACGCGACTGGGTCAGCTGGCTCGGAGGGGCCAGCGGCCGCGACCGGGGCTACCGGCTCAGAGGGACGGAGTGATGTGTTACCCGGAAGCGACAGGACGGAGGACGGACTCACCACTCCCCCACGCGACGGGAGGGACACGAACGAGCCGGAGCGGATGAGGTCGCGGGGAAATAGGTCCTCGAAAAAGAGGGCATCGCGGGACTCGACAATGCAGTGTCGGGATGGGTCCCAGAAGCGCCAGGCCTTGGACTGACGAGACACACCGAGAAAGGTGCAGGGGCGTCCGCGGGGGGCAAGCTTGCCACCCTGCTGTGGAGAGGGCAGCCACACAACGGCTACGCAGCCCCAGACGCGAGCCGGGCGGAGGTCAGCGCGCCGACCGCACCAGTGCTGATAGGGCGTGGACTGGCGGGGAAGGGGACCGTGGGGAACCCTGTTCCAGCCCCAGGTCATGTAAGCCATGGCCTCAAAGTAGAAGCCATCGGAGAGACCGGACTCGATCCGCATGGTGCGGACGGCGTCGACCATGGTGCGGTTCCACCGCTCGGAGACGCCGTTCTGGGCGGGTGTGTAGGGCGCAGACGTCTCATGGCGGATACCGCGGGAGGCGAGAAAGGTCGTGGCCTCACCCAGGTACTCGCCACCGCGATCGGAGCGAAAGCGACGTAGGGGGCGGCCACACTCGCGCTCCGCGAGGACAAGCCAGTCCTGAATGGTTCGGGCGACATCGCTCTTCTGCCGAAGGCAGAAGACCCGACGGTAGCGAGAGTAGTCGTTCGTCAGAGTGAGGACATAGCGGCCATGCTCACCGACGGACTCGGTGGGGAGAGGGCCCATGACGTCTGAGTGGACAAGGTCAAGGGGGGCGGACGCCCGTGAGGAAGAGAGGGGGTACGTGGACCGGTGCATCTTTCCCTGAGCGCAGTCAATGCACTTAGTGGGGCATGGGAGAGGGAAGGTCTCCGGATCAAGGCCCTTGGCCGGCTGGGTGCGGAGCATGCTCTCTACTGTGGTAGAGTGGACGTGGCAAAGGCGGCGGTGCAAGAGGCGGGTGTGCTGAGGAGAAAGCGTGCTGGTGACGAACACATGACCGGTCCCAGCCGACGGGGAGGAGACGGGAGGGGAAGAAGTGAGGCGGGGAACGTGCCACAAGTTGCCACAGGCGGTGGCGTGTAGTACGACAAGACCCGACGGACGCAACGACATAGTGCCGACACCACGTGAGTGCACAACGTCCATGCTCATGCGGTCAAGGGCAGTCACGGACAGGAGGCTGAGCTCGAGACCAGGGACGAAGAGAACATCGGTCAAAAAGACGTCACCGGCCGGACCACGGAAACGAATAACGCCTACCCCACGGACCGGCAACACCTGTCCGGAGCCCGTCTGAACACCGGAGACATCGCCGACGGGACCGAGAACACTAAAGGCCTCGCGAGAGGCCGTCATGTGATGCGTGGCCCCGGAGTCGATGATCCAGGTCTCAGCAGGGTCCTGGACAGGGGTCGCCAGATCAGTCACGGTCACATGGCAACACGCGAGGGACGCGGACACGGTGGACGGAGGCGCGAAACAAGACTGCCAGTCATCAAGCCATGCAATGTCGTCAAGGAGTGGGGTGGATGAGATCACGGGAGACAACGAGACAGACGAGGAAACTGGACACGACCGCAGCTCAGTCTCAGTCATGCAGGGATGGGCTGGAGGGCAGGAGGTGACGCAACTCGCACTTCCCTGGGGAGGAGGGCGAGGGAGGCCAAGCTGGAGCGCGATGAACTACTCCAGTTGACGCTCTCGGGATGACGGCCCAGGAGTGTAGACAGAATGCGGAGTGACGGCGCCGGAGCCCGGGTAGTAGGGTGACTGAGCCGACGAAGGAGGCGGAGGTGCCGACGGCTGAGGGTAGTACTGCTGCGGGTAGTACTGCTGCGGCGCGGGTGGCTGCAGGACAGGCGGAGTCGTCGCAGTGGGAGCGGTGCTGGACGAGGTCGGAGTGGTAGGACCAGCAGCAGCGACGGCGGCAGAGGCGAGGCGGTGCTCCCGCTGGTGTCGCATGGTGGCGATGACGCGGGCCTCGTCCGTCGGGAGAGGGCACGTGTACCACCCGTGCCCAGGCTGGCCACAGTTGTGGCAGACTGAGCCACTACCGCTGAGACCGATCGATGATTGCTGTTGCTGCTGTTGCGATGGACCCTTGCCCTTCTTGTTCCGGCTTTTCTTCTTCTTCCCTGAGGGCGATGAGGTAGCTGCGACGGGGGAGGCAACGGCCACGGAGGCAACGACAGGGGTGGCGACGGCAGGGGCTGCAAGGGCCTCTGCGCGATGGAGCTGGGACTCCTGGTGAGCTTCCTCAATGCGGAGGAAGAGCTCGTATGCCCAGGGCATGAGAGTGCCCTGGGCCTCCATGGTGGTGAGGACGTCCTGAGGATAGTGGACGAAGACGTCAGCGCATGCGCTGGTGGCGCCGCGCTTGGTGGTGAGGAGCGCGGACAGAGGGGGTGGAGCCGACTTGCCGAGTCGACGGAGGATGTCCTCCGCTCGCTGCCAGTAGGCAGTGACCGTCTCAGCCTCCCCCATGTGGAGGGAGTTGAACTCCCGGAGCAGACGGCTGATCTCAGCATCGCTGGACAGGCGATGGGGTCTGGTGAGGACGTGCGAGGCGGCTACCGGGTCTGGGATGGCGCCGGCGGTGAAGTCGCCGAGGAAGGGCTCCAGGGCAAGGCGGGAAGCTGGAGGGGCGACTGGTACAAGGGCGCGGACGGCGCGACCAGCGTCATATAGCTGGTCGGCCTGGGTGGAGTCGTAAGGGAGGGTGTAGTAGGCCCACAGACCCTCACCCTGCGCCCAGATCCGGAAGCTGAGCTCCCAGCTCCGGAACTGCTCGCCGGCCTGAAGCGGCGGTGGCGNTGGTGAGGACGTGCCAGGCGGCTGCCGGGTCCAGGATGGCGCCGGCGGTGAAGTCGCCGAGGAAGGGCTCCAGGGCAAGGCGGGAAGCTGGAGGGGCGACTGGTACAAGGGCGCGGACGGCGCGACCAGCGTCATATAGCTGGTCGGCCTGGGTGGAGTCGTAAGGGAGGGTGTAGTAGGCCCACAGACCCTCACCCTGCGCCCAGATCCGGAAGCTGAGCTCCCAGCTCCGAAACTGCTCGCCAGCCTGAAGCGGCGGTGGCGGCGTCTCAAAGTCCTTTTGCCTACGGCCGGCACCCAGAGTGGGGCCAAGGACGGAGGTCACTGTCTGCCGTTGGCGCTGAGTCTGCTGTTGTGCTAAGTAGCATGTGGCGGCGGACACTGCGGGGCTAGCGTGCCCTGGAGGGATGAACGACGGCAGCGCGATGGTGGCAGTTTGGGAGGCGACTGGCTGTAGCGCCGCAAGTTGCTGTGTCAAGGCGGTGAGTTGTTGCTGAAGAGCAGCAAGTGGGTCAGGGGTGCCGCCAACGTTACCAGTGGGCTGCTGCTGCTGCTGCTACTGCTGTAGGGACGGCGGCTGCTGCTGCTACAGAGGCGGTGGCTGCTTCTGTATGGGCGGCGGCTGCTGCTGCTGCAGCGGTGGCGGCTGCTACTGTAGAGGCGGCGGCTGCTGTTGCTGCAGCAGCGGTGGCTACTGCTGAATGGGCGGTGGCTGCTGCTACAGCGGCGGTGGCGGTTGCTGCTGTAGAGGCGGCGGCTGCTGCTGCCGCAGCGGCGGTGGCTTCTGCTGCAGCAGCGGCGGCTGCTGCTGTAGAGGCGGTGGCTGTTGCTGCTACAATGGCGGCAGCTACTGCTGTTGGTGCGGCGGTGGCAGTTGCTGTTGCCGTGGCGGCAGCGGTTGGTCCTGGTGCGGCGGCGGCGACAGCTGCTGGTCCTGCGGCGGCGGCGGCTGCTGCTGCTGCAGCGGCGGCGGCGGCTGCTGCTGCTGCAGCGGCGGCGGGTGCTGCTGCCGCTCCTGCTGCTGCAGCAATCGCTGCAAGAAAGGAGGGGTAGGGGTCCCCCCATCAGAGGAGGACCCCCCCTCGCCGCGACTCTCAGCCATGCCTTGGTGTCTGTTTTTTTTTTGTCTTTGTGTTGCTGCTTCAGCAGGAGGTTGAGGGAGTGGGAAGTCTACCCACTCCTCTGGCCTTCCCCCTTTCCCCTTTCACCCTCCCTTTTTCTTGTTGATGATGTCAGCAGTGACGTCAGCAGTGACGTCAACAGTGACGTCAGTAGAGGGGTGCTGACGTCAGCAGCGGCGAATGTTGAGGGTCGCCGCTGCTGCTGTTGGTGCTGATGCTGCTGCAGCTGCTGCTGTTGCTGCTGCTACTGCTGCTGCTGCTGCTGCTGCTGCTGCAGCTGCTGCTGCTGTTGCTCCTGCTGCTGCTGCTGCTGTTACTGCTGCTACAGCTGCTGCTGCTGCGGGTGCTGCAGCTGCTGCTGCTCATGCTGCGAGCTGCAGCAGTTGCTGTGGCTGCTGCTGCTGCAGCAGCGAGCTGCTACAGCTCGCTGCTGCAGCTGAGTGCTGCTGCAGCTGCTACGTGCTGCAGCAGCTGCTCGTTGCAGCTGCAGGCTGCTGCAGCGAGCTGCGGGGGTGGGGAATTTTTTTTGTCTCTTTTTTTTGTTTTTTTTCCCTTGACACAGCGGGCAACAGCCCGCTGTCTGCTGCAAGCAGCGGGCTGCTGCTTGCCCAGTAGCAGCGAGCTGCTGCTCGCTGGCTGCAGCGGGCTGCTGCTCCCTGATCGCTCCCTGCGAGCAGCGGGAAGCAGCAGCCGCGGCTGGTAGCTGCTGCTCGCTGCTGCTGCTGCTGCTGCAGCTGGCGGCTGCTGTAGCTCGCTGCAGCAGCTGCTGCAGCCCGCTGCTGCTGCTGCACGCTGCTGCTGCTGCTGCTGCGAGCTGCTGCTGCTGCGGGCTGCTACTGTTGCTACTGCGAGCTGTTGCTGCTGCGGGCTGCTGCGAGCTGCTGCTTCTGCCTGCTGCTGCTGGTGGTGCCAGTCACTGCACCTGGGTGACATTGCCGCGTGCGTCGTCGCCCACAGACGTCAGACGCCGCCTGCCGCTCACCTCCTCGCGTCACGCGTGGGGGTCAGTGCTGCCGAAAAAATTTTGGCAGCATTTCCCCTGGCCCAGTGGCCGTGGGAAAACATCTGACGTCGCCACCAGGAGGGTCAATGCTATCGGAAAAAATCCGGCAGTATTTCCCCTGCACTGGCGCGTATGGGGAACCGTCGGCGTTGTCTGGCACCTGTTCGCCAGTCTTCTGCTGCTGTTGCTACGCTCTGGCTCTGATACCAAAAAGGAAACTATGCAGCAGGTTGGGGCAGCAGCGTTGTTGATGCAACGTGCGGGCTTCCACGCTCGTTGCTTAAGTCAGCTGCCCCTTCAGTCTGCTGCTCTAGAGTCTAAGTCTGGAAGCTCTGGGTTTTGTTACTCAGAAACGCGCGCGCCAGACTTAGCGCCAGAAAGCAGCTGAAAACTGATAATGACTGATTAGGAATGAAGAATGAACAGTAATGGGGGACCCCTCCAAGTTCTAGCCCCCCCCAGCTCTGTAGAGCTTGTTACTCAGTTCATCAGCCAATCAGAAAATAGCTCAGTTCAGGCTGGCAGGTTTTCTCGGTGAGGCCTGCCCGACAGCCCAAAACCAGGGCGTCGTCTGTTTTGCCTGAAAACTGGACCATACCATAATACCGACGCTGCGAAATCAGCCGTGTGGTCAGAATCTGCTAGAAAAATAGTAGCGAGGAGTTATGGCAGCCTGAACCCAGGTAGTGCCCACGATGGTTTATGCTGCCAAACAGGGCCATGCAACATGCAACTGGGACCCTAGGCAGTGCATGATGACGCAGGCACGACAGTACGCGCTGGACGCATGCAGACAGCGACTGTGGTGGCAGTGACTGCCGGCAGTGCGACCGCCGAGGAGGCCTGCCGATGGAGCTGAACACGTCGCCGGAGAGAGGAGGCTCCAGCGAACTGTGAGACGACCTCAGCGTGCATCGGCTCCACCGGACGACACTCCATCGGCGTCGAGTCTCGCCGTCAGTCATCTGCACGCCGATGTACACAAGCCGGGAGGACACAACAGAGCACAATGAGCGCAAAAACCAACAGCCCAGTCAGTGGCAAGCGTGCTAGGAAGCTTCCTAGAATCTTCTCTTTCGAAGCTTGCCGAAATCTCATGGGATCTCATCAATGCGACAGCTCACGATGCGAACCACACGTTGCTCGACCTGGACGTCCAAAAGTCCCACTATGCCACATTTGAGTTCGAGTATTTGTATACATGGGAACGGTAGTCCCGACACTCTTCCTCAAAGTAAAATCGTTGCTTATTATGAATGGATCATGTTCCCCACATCATTGCATTGTAATGTGCCCCGAAATGTCTACCTATTCACTTATTACATTATGTTGAGCACAACACACCCCCCTTCCCCCTATGCTTGTTTTTCTATTACAAAAAATCATGGAAAACGAGTTAATTGTACGTGATATTCATTTCAGTTTTTACGCTTCTACATATTTTTCATGTTTTTTTAAAAACATTGCTCATTATAGCTTGTACTATAACATATGTATTTTTTTGCCATGATCTTGAATGAGAATACCAAGAAAACCCTTCTAAAATTGAAATATGTTTATATCTGACACTCAATTGTGGATTTTTGTTTTTATCATGATGCAATAGTGGTTTTGGAATGTCCCAAGAAACGTACAATGTACTTCATGGTGTTGTTGTGTACCGGGTTCAGTCTCTTGGCCTGCCCTGCGCCGACGTACTCCTCTCGCTTTCAGTCGATCATGACGAGGGCTAAAAGGAGTTCATTTGAGGGGTGCCTGCACGTCGTTTCTGTTCAGCAAACATCTTCCCGCCAGGAAAGTCATTCGGATTCCTCACTGGTCGTCCCTGCGGATTTGTATGGTAAGCACGAGAGGCCGAACGACGCGTCCCAAAAATGTTCTGGTCATGCCGTTCGATAAACTTGATTTCTGTGGCGCGTTCATGCGTTCGTTTTAAATTTGATGACGTCTGGCCACCCTGTGTGACAAAACACCAGCAAACCTAATGGCAATCTCCGCTGGGGGAATTCCTATTAGTTTGGGTGTTCGTCCTTGAGCCTACGAGCGATACCAGTTTGTCCCACTGAAGAGTTGTGTGTTGGTGCTCGTCCTGCATCCTGGAAAAGCCGCCTCCCGTTTAGAGCCATTTATCAGATTTGAGCTGCATCGCAGTGTTAGGGGTCGCACCGTTTTCTGTGCCCGAACTAGACAGATTCTTATGTACATACCCTTCCATTCCTCACAGTTGGGCGACGGCGTCACTCATTCTCTTCCCACGTCCGTCGTTACACGGACCTCGCCCGCTGCCCCGAGGTTGCTAGCGGGGGGAAAAGGACACGCACCTGGGCCGGAAGACCACCGTGCGGACGGTTGTCGCGCGAGGCTCGCGGATACGCTGGGGGGCGGGGGGGTCTCTGACTCGGCAAACCGCAGGTTTGGAGCATCGACGACTGAACCGCTCAGCTGATAAGCCGACACCACCCACCGCCCCNCCCCCCCCCCCCCCCCCCCCCCCCCCCCCACACTCACTCTGAAAACACGCTGCTTCCCCCGAAAATTTCTCTCGCATTCGCGACTGCATGAGGGGATTCATGAGCTCTAGCAGCAGCAGAAGAGTTTGTGGAAGCAATGCATGCGCCATTGTCTCCGCCTTTTCCCCCTCCAGCGCGGTTGTCCCATTTGCCGGGGGCCGAATCGAGCTCCCTTCACTCAGGGCGGGGGCATTGAATCCCGAGTGACGTCCGCATCGCAGCACACACGAGTCTCCACGCGCGATCCAAGCCTCCGTCGGAGGCGGCCGTCGCACGCCATCGCCGCCGAGCTTGAGAGAGAGAGAGAGAGAGAGAGAGAGAGAGGGAGAGAAGGAAAGATACGACAGAAGAAAGGGAGAAAAAAAAGAACAGAGGAGGAATAGGCAGACGGGAGGACAGCAAGCTGGTCCCTCCTGCGCGATCCTCAGATTTCGCAAAGCGACAAGGAGAGAGAACGAGAAAGAGAAAGAGAGGGGAAGAAGCCGCGACCGACCATGAAGCCTCGGCAGCGGCAGCCGTCGCAGGCGTCGCAGGGAAAGTCCAAGGCCACGGCTGCTGTGCTGCAAGGGAAGAAGAGACTGCTCTTCGTCACACTCTTCTGCCTTGGAGGTGTGGAATCCCTCCCCATCCTTTCCCATTCCCTCCCTCCTCCCCCCGTTCCCTCACTTCCTCACCCAGCTTCTGTGCTGCGGGAGAGGAAGAGACTGCTACGCGTCACTCTCTCTCTCTCTCTCTCTCTCTCTCTCTCTCT
>SZWC01012249.1:0-17490 GCA_023375785.1 Penium margaritaceum | reverse complement strand
ATATGTATATGTATATGTATATGTATATGTATATGTATATGTATATGTATATGTATATGTATATGTATATGTATATGTATATGTATATGTATATGT
The DNA here is from genome assembly GCA_023375785.1 of Penium margaritaceum. NCBI lineage: Eukaryota > Viridiplantae > Streptophyta > Zygnematophyceae > Desmidiales > Peniaceae > Penium > Penium margaritaceum. Next base: position 17,394 of record SZWC01012249.1, on the reverse strand, counting down.
ATATGTATATGTATATGTATATGTATATGTATATGTATATGTGTATGTTTATGTAACAGGTCGAGTCTCCAGCTCTGGCTCTGAAGTCGCCGTCGGAGTTCAAAGAATGGCGTTCTCAGTACGCGTCAGGGGTTTACCCCCTTCCCACGACTGAGGGGCAATCGTCATCAATGACCCAGAGTAGGGAGACTCGAACATTTTGAGTCCCCGGAGGCCCATTTCCGTTTTTAATTCAATCCCTGGTTTTGGGACGCAAAACGGGGGTTTTTACCTTGAACACGTGTGTTTGTACGAGTAATTTTTTTTATTTCATGTCGAAGTTTGTTGCGAACGAACTTGGATTTATGTTTTGCCGTTCTTTTGCGAAATTGTCACGTGCGAGGTATGCTGGCGATTTTGCGCCAGTCGTCTTGTCCTCACCCTCGCTCCCCCTATCCCTCATCCTCGCTTGCTTGTTTGCAAGGAGGGCTAGGGGCGGAGAGGGCACGAGGCCACGAGGTCTCGCCCTCAAGGCCCTCGTGGCCCCTCAGCCGCCGATCGGGCTGAGTCCGCGATCGGCGGCTGGCGGCTGGCCGGCCGGTTGCTTGGCCGGCTGCCGGCCGTCTAGCCGGCCGGCAGTAAGCTGGCCGGCGGCCAGCGAAGTGCTGGCCGCCGGCCAGCCCTCGCTGACGCGAGGGGTGGTGCGCAACCACCCCTCGCTTCAGCGATGAGGGAGGGCTGAACCGGCCCTTGGTTTGGGAATGAAACGCTGCTGAAAGTTGAATTGTGTTGTCGTAGCGAGTCATCAATTCTCGCAAGAAACGACTACCCTAGTGATCATTGAATTCGACAACTGAGGTGATGCATAATTGATTCGACAAGGATTTCACCATTTTGGAATTGTTTAGGGTATATGTTTAACTTTGTTGAAAAAAGGTTGGTAGTATGTTGAATACGATGAAAGGAGTGTTTGAGTTTTTTCTTTTGACGAGTAGTCGGGTTTAGTGTTTTCTTCATACCAATTCGAGAGACTGACTCGACCATTCAAAGTTCCAAGCGGTCAAATGGACCGCTCGGAACTTTGAACAATTGGACTGGACGATTCCGACTGGTCTTAGTTGACCAGTCGGGCCAGAATCGGCCTGTCGTACCATATGTGAACACCGACCCTCGTAAATACACACACAAGACCTACGTGGAAGAAACATTTGCCTATGAACCCTGGAGAAAAAAGAAATAGAAGAATATAAACGCATGGTTAGTTCATTGAATTAGATGAATGGCCTTTGTACTTGTTCTAGTGGTACTTATGAATTCGGCGAAGGTTCATTTTCGACGGATTTCAACTATTATGAAACCTTTTTATATCAAAGTTAACAATTAATAGGGTAGTGAATCGATCATATCTGTCGCTTGTGATGGCTCTCAATACGACATGTAGCTGCAAGATATTGCTTGGAAGAATCGTGATGTCCCCTCGACGCTGACGGTGGTTGTCATTGGGATTAAATGAGACATTTTGGTAAACCTGTCGACAAACAGGAGGATTAAGTCATATCCCTTGGGTGTTACTGGTAGTCGTGTGATGAAATCCATGGAGATGTCAGCCCATGATTCTACTGGGATGGTGAGCGGCTGCGTAAGTCCGGGTGGCCTCATGCGACGGAGTTTTTGCCGCTGACATGGGTCGCAGGATTTGCATAAGTTGGCCACGTTCAAATGCATCCTTTCCCACCGGTAGTTTTTCCCCACCTTCTTCAACGTCTTGTCCTCTCCAAAGTGTCCACTTGGACCGGTGTTGTGGCATTCTTCGAGTAGTGTACGAGGAAGTTCGTCATTTGGGGGAACGGCCACCTGGCGAGTAAATATCCGTTGCCATTAGGGTGCGTCATACGGGAATTTTGCTTTGTCGTATCCGCCATGCTGTTCCTATCCTTGTGTGAACAGCCGCTTGAGATACGGATCTTGTTGCAGATGTAGCGTTGTTGCCTCAGCCATTAGATCTAGTTGGTGGCTGAGTGCGACGGTTAGCTTGATTTTGCCTGGACGACACTCGATATCGTAGTCGAACCCGGATTCAAGGGAATTCCATCCAATTGGTTTGACGCCGACTGAGGTTCACTTACATCTTTAGATGCTTGAGCGCATGATGGTCAGTGTGCATGATGCATTGACGGCACTCCATAGATACCCCCATGTCTTGAATGCATGTCTTAAATGTATGTCTTCTCGTGTTTGGCGTAGTTGAGTTCCAGTCCTCGCAGTTTTCGAGACAATGCATGCAACCGGTTGTTCGCCGTTGCTGTGGTCTTGTACAAGGACTACACCAATAGCCCCATCTAAGGCGTCCGTAGCTATGACGTAGTCAATGGTTGCATCAGCTAATTGTAGGGCTGAGCCAATGCAAGAGCGTTCTGTAAAGCGGTGAACGCTTTCTTGTTTGATGCCTCCCAACCGCCACTTGTTTTCTTTTCGAGTGAGATCGGAGAGAGGCGCTCATGCTCAAGCGTAATCTTGTACGAAGCGCTGGTAATAATTGCAAAAGCCGAGGAAAACTTGACCGTCTCAAACGATGGTCGGCGTCAGCCAATCAGCGAATGCTGCGACTTTTTTCGGATCCATGGTGATCCGTCCGCCGTTGAGGATGTGACCCAAAAACTCGATCGAATGACAAACGAAGTCACACTTTGAGAGATTTTGGAAAATTTTCTCTCTGTAAAACTTTGAGAATTTTTTAAGATGTCCAGTGTGCTCCTCCGGGATGTGGCTATAAACCAGAGTGTCATTGAGGTACACCACAACAACATCATCGAGGTATGGTTGGAAAATGTTGTTCATTGCCACCACAAACATTGCTGGAGCATTTGCGAGTCCAAATGGCATGACAATAAACTCAAAGTGCCCGTAGCAAGTTCGGAATATTGTCTTCTCGATGTCGGCGTCTGCCACGCAAATCTGGTGGTAGCCGCTGCGTAGGTCGATTTTGGTGAGAATTTGAGCCCCTCGGAGTTGGTGGAAAAGTTTGACGGCTCGGGGAAGAGGGTAGCGGTTCTTGATGGTAGCGTCATTCAACAATGGATAGTCCACGTACATCCGCAGTTCACCAGTTTTCTTTTTCACAAATAGTATTGGTGTGGCGTATGGTGACGTGGAAGGGCGGATGAACCCCTGACCGAACATCGTGTCAAGCTGCTTTTTCAGCTCTTTCAGCTCATAAAGACTCATCCGATAGGCCCCTTGGACCGTGGATCGGCTTCTCACCTTCACTTCACTGCGATGGTCGATGTCTCAATGAGGTGGTAGGGTTCTCAGGAGTTTGTTCAGGAATACGTTTGCACACTCTTGAATAAGTGGTGCGAAATCTTTGGGTACCATCCAGAACTTTGTTGATGCCAATGAGGCTAATGAGGTCGATGAGGATGATGAGTCAGTTGCTGCCACTTCCGCTTCCTCCATTGGCTTGAGATGTACGAGCCATGGACAAGCTACTCGTCGTATATAGTTCTTGGTCACGTTGAGTGGTATCGACTACAAAGGTTGTTGATTCTTGGCTATCAGTACTTCCTTTGCTGCTTTCACCTCATTTGCTTCCGTTGCTGTCTTCTTCCCATGCATGGAAGTTATCGTTAAGCACCGTCAATTTCCATGTAGACGTTGTCGTTGTTCTACTTGACCTGCAGATTGTGTTGGCATAGAAAGAATTTTCCAAGAATGATGTTGTGGTCACTCATTTGACAAGACGTGCAGACCGTTACATCCCGAAGATCTCTCACATATAGTCCTAGTGGTTCGAAAAGTCTCCATATTTGCAATCTCCTGTTGACAATATTTCTTTCAAACACCCCTGGTTCTTTCTGCAAACCCAGCTTGCAAACCATGTCGTTGCTTATGAAAATGTGAGAAGCTCCTTCATAAAGTATTGCTGGTACCGTTATGCAACTCTTTCATCATCGAGGCAGAGCTTTTAGCAGTATTCCGGATTGGTTGTCCTCATATCCCTTGTTGAATTTTGCAATCTCAGAAACCCTATGCGGTGATGTTGGCCATTCAGATGAGCAATCTTTCTACGCAGATCGATCCTCACGAACAAGAGTTGCGCCTTTCACTCCTGTCCCTTGCCATTCCCCAACTCATTTTTCTACGAATTCCCCTCCATTTAGGCCTACAGCTTGCTCTGACAGTTGCAGGCGATGTGTCCAAATTTTCAGAGTTGTAGCATGTTCGCGTGTCTCTCTTGTTGACGGTGTCCACTTCCATTAGAGTTGAGGAGTCCCTCGAGTGGATTTTTCCATTCCCATGATAATTGTGGTCAGGAGGTTGCCAAATGTAAGATTCTTGGACCCGAGCGTTGTATTTGGCACTGTCGATCCTTGCTGGAGCTGCGATCATCCGCGGCAAATTGTTTTGTATGCCAAAAATGGCAATTGCTCGCCGTATTGCTCGCTTGAGGCGGTTGTTGTAGAAACAATAGAGTTCATTGGGAGCTATGCCTGCACCAATGATGATGTTGCGGAATCTCTGTTTATGCTCTGCCACGATGGATTGCTCACGGAGGTACTAGAGCTTGGACCGTGCGCCAGACTTTTCGTTCAGCTGTCCGAATCATGCGAGCATCGCGCACGAGAATCTGTTCCAGTCAGTTGGTGGCGTCAGCACATCTTGTAACTATGGGTTCATCTGCTCCAAGGGTAGAATGCAAGCAGTCTGCGACATGAGATGGGAGCCGTTGGCCATTGATGAGGTCCCGCCGGTCTCCTGTTGCTGTTGGATGGTCTTTAGGTCTGGCCACATACTTAGCGCCATGCCATGCAAAAGTGCGGCCGCGAGGTCAATCTTTTTTTTTTCGTCATTGATGCCAACCGCGGTGAAGTACACCTCCAAACTTGGGAGCCACATCCGAATTGTTGGTCCCCTATAAACTTAGAATTCGAATGATTCTGGTGGAGCAGGACGAGTTTTTAGTTCCCTCGAGAGTTGAGATTTTCTCTTGACGAGCACTGCTTCCCGTACGCTTGCGTTGTGAAGAGCCTCCATCGCGATGTTAACTTTTTGGAGAAAATGGCTGCTGATCCCCTTGTGTGCGGAGATTTGGTTTGCCAGTTCTTGGTTGATTTGTGCCTGTCGTCCACTACCATCTGTCATTCCTGCTGCCGTCGTCAAGGCTATTGGTAGGGGCGGCTGGTTTGTCGCTGTCGGATCTGTGACGGGATTGGTCGGTGGAGCCATGGTTGTCGGCGGAGCCATGGGGGTCGATCCAGCTGCCACATAGCCTGCCATGCCAGCGTTTACTGCCGCTTCAGGGTTCGAGTGCATAAGCACGTTCTACTCCTCCATCGCCAAAGTCATCGTCGAAGACTCGCTGTTGGTTGTTGGTTGCTCTAGCTTGCCTCACATCATGGTCATAAAGTTCACTAAGTCTTGACGTGCAAGATGCACTGACGGCTTGTACGAGGTATTCCTCCAGATGGGTAAAGTGGTCGGATGCCTCTCCAGCACCGCTTTGCTTTGATAGCAAGTGTTATCATGAACGGAGCGTAGATGGTGAATAGGTAGAAGTTGCGAGGCAGAACATTATTGAGAATTTGGGAAACTTGAGCAATTTCTAAGAAGCGGTAAGTGTACTTCGATGAACAGTGTCGAATGGATAGAACATATACATTCAAGTGTCAAGTTACGAATTGACCTAGTCGAGGTCGTTGGGCTGGTTGTCGAGCGTCGCGTGTGGATTTGCATCATGAGTATTCGGATTCAAGAAGCTTCATCGAGAATTTGGGGGCCTTTGAGGATCGATGGTGAAGATGCGAGACGCATACATGTAAATCCAGATTCGTCTCGGTGCGTCGAGAAGTCGACCAAGAGGTCGTGATACTTCTATCGTAGATTTGTAAGAGTGATCAAAGTAGTTACAAGGTTTGTAAAGATTCATTGGAGGTGAGGGCAGTTGGCCGGTTTTTCCTTGACTGTTGGAGTGAATATCGAGGTCTTGCGACATGGTGGGCTATTTGTGTAACAACGGAAATGCGCACTCGGACAGATTTAAGGACTCGTGTACGTCTGGTACGTAGTAGTGTAGAGCAGAAAATGATACACTTTGTTAAGAAGGGAAAACAAATCCGAGATGTGATGTTTGTGCCTTTTCTGAACAAGAGAGGACGAGTTCTAATCATGACGAAGGTAGATTCCTATTTCGAAAACTCAACCATGAAAAATGGCGTCCTCGGATGTTCAACTCTGCTTTATGCCTCATAACATGCTGCATACCTTTAAGGCAACACTATTGTCATAATTGATTCTCGCATGTGCTGACCTTAGGTGCAAATCATCTGTCATACTCATTGATAGTGACGATGGTGTTTGTACGGTAGGCTCGCTGATATCTTCCGTGGATTCATGTCCAATCCACAAGCACCTGCTGTTATGCCTATCAGAACTGTTACATCCCCAACAAAAACGTGTTCCTAAACTCCGCGAGTGGGAACTTCTGTCCTCCCATTCATGGCCCACAGAATGAAGAATTCGGGATTTCTGCGTAGTTTGGCGAAGGGCATTTTCTCATTCTCGACATTGTATGTATGTGCTCGACGCACTTGACACTTCTCATCAAAGTACATTCATTGCTTGATACGAGTTATTCAATTGTTCCAAACTACCAGATTGTCTTTTGTCCTGCACCTCATCAATGTGAACAACCTACGTTCTGCTTGGAGTAACACTTGGTATCAGAATGTGGCAGTGCTAGAGGGACAGCCAACACAATAACTACCTGGCAACAACCTCGCACGAGTCCTCAGCGCATCTTGAACGCTCAAAGAATCACAAACTTTCGTGAAGAGAATGGTGAACGTAGCAAGAAACCGTCAATGTGCAGTAGTCCTCTGCGAGAACTCTGGTGATGGAAAACTAGCAGCTCCAGACCAACAATACTCTCTACGAAAACCAGGCGGCAGTGACAACTTTCGTAGCAAATGGTGCAGCACCAATGAATCTGACAGCCAGTCCGGTGACGGACCCCTCAGGCCTGACAAACCCTTCGACTCTGCTACAAACCTTTGGGCCGAAACTTGGCATGATGGGAGGCAACGGCCGACAAAAGCGAATTAACAAAGACCTGTACCAGAAATTATCAGGACTCGAGAGCCTCAACACCCATCTTCTCCAACAACTCAATGCTTTGATGGAGGAGCATTTAGTTTCTCGTACAAAAAGATTTGTGATCACTGAGATCATTGATAACTCTCGAGTGAACCCTAGATTTGACTGACACTTCTCGTGTTCTTTAATCCCATAAACTTCAAGGGACCAACGGTCCGGATGTGGCTGATGATTTCAGAGGTGTACTTCACCACTGCTAGGGCCAACAATGACAAGAGGAAAATTTACCTACTGGCCTTGCTTTTGTGTGGTACGGCTTTGACTTGGTGGTGCGATGTAGTGACCATCCAACTACAGTAGAAGACTGGCGGAGCTGGATCAACGGCTCACGCAACTAATATTGCATCGCCGACTGCAGGCTTAGTACCTCTCAAGTAGATAAATCTGACGTGGCCGGCTCTCTCAGGCCACCAGCAATGTGGAGTAATCATGCACGCTATCCTTGATTGCTTGGGGAAGTTGTATGAGAAGTCAGACGCATGGTGGAAACTCCCATGTCTACGTCAGCAGTCCAGCAAAGTACACTTGGAGACTCTCTGAAATCATCACCGGTAGTGACCTTGCCCCTGATGAACAGTGTTTCTGCTACAACGGCCTCAAAACCTGTGTTGACCGAGCACCCCTCAAAGCGACTCACATCGCTGTGGACAAGGATTCTTGATATCGCAAAGTTTGATGAAGGGTATGAGAGCGACCAACCTGTGATATTGCTATGAGTGCAACGGAGGGGTTATAAAATTTGGAGAACGATACCGGCACTACAAGATGCAGGCGCTTCTCACACTTTTGTCAGCAATGACATGGTTTGGACGTTGGGTTTGCAGAATGAACCGGGAGAATTCAAAGGAAAATCCGTGGACTGACAACTATAGATCCATCAACTTTGCAAACCATTCCACATGCAAATACGATATCTGCACGACATAACCATCTAGAGGACTTGCTTGATGAGTGACCCAGAGTTAACCACGGGTGAGATTTCCTGTACCGGCACAATCTGCACGTCAACTAGAGCAGCGCAACAATGTATGTCTGCATTAATGAAAGAAAGCGACATCTATCTCTGGTCGAGCAACCCACAGTAAAGTGGCCATTACAGAAAACATCAAAGGTTGAAGCAACAGAGGGAGCTGCGACCATTGCAAAATGCCAGCCGATATCTCTAGATGGGGCCATGAAATGTTTGATGCTTGGAGTACAAGCATGGATAGTCAACGTGGAGGCTGTGGAAACAGAAAGACATAGAGGAGCCTTCACGCCTGACAAGTCCGTAGAAAAACCGAAGGAGCTCGCACTGAGCAGGGATGAACAAAAAAAAAAAAAAACACACACACACACACACACACACACACACACACACACACACACAAATCCCCCATCCTCACAGGTGGCCCTACTGTAGCAACAGCAGTTACCACATCCATTATAGCAGCTGCAACAACTATAGTAGCACCAGCAGCATGAAGTACCTTAGCAGCAGCAGCGGCATGCGCTGCAGCAACAAGAGTAGTAGTAGCACCAGCAGCAGCCGCATCAGCAGCAACAACAACTACAGTAGCAGTGGCAGTAGCAACACCAATGTTTGTTGCAGCAACAGCAGTGGCAGTGGCAGCAGCAACGGTAGTGGCAGCAGCAACAACAGCAACAGCTGCAGCTGTGCAGCTGACGCAGTAGCGACTGCACAAACAGTGCATCAGCCGTTGCTGATGTCAGCCACACTCGGCTGACATCAATGTTGACATCAGTGCTAATGTCAGCAACAACAAAGAAAAACCTATAGCATCAACCCTACCAAGAATACAACAACAGCTACTGACATCAGCCATCCTAGGTTCACATCACTACTAACGTCACTGCTAACATCAGCAGCACACAATAAAAAGGAGGGGAAACAAAGGACACCATGGCATAGAATGAAGAGCGGTCCTCATATGTTGGAGGGCCCCTCTTCCTGCAACAACTACAACAGTTGTGGCAGCAGCAGCAGTTGCTGCACCTACAACAGCAATAGTAACAACAACAACAATAGTAGCAACATCAGCAGTTGTAGTAGCCGCAGCAGCAGCCGTTGTAATAGCATCAGGAGAAGCACCATGTAGAACAGCAGCAGCAGCCGTGGCAGCAGGAGCAATAGCGGCCGCAACGAAAGCAACAGCAGCAGCAATAGCTATAGCAACATTCGTTGCCGCAGCAGTAGTAGCAGCCGCAGTAGTACCAACACCCCACAGGCTCTATCGTCGGTCATGTTGATGCAATAGATCCGTTCGTCGCTTTGCGCCAACAGCTCAAAACGTTGACACAACAGCTAGTGGCACTACAGCCAAAAAAAAAAATGTCGCAGTAGCAGCTGCAGCAACAGAATCAGCAACCAATATAGCAGCAATAACAGCGTCAACAAGCACCTTTTGTTCCAACCAGGTACGCGAGCCTTGCGGTATCATATGCCACACAGTATCTGGCAAAACAACACACCCAACGCCAACGGTAGACAGTGATGTCAGTCCAAGGCCCCTATGTGGGTGCCGACCGCAGGCCCATGGACTTCAAAACCCCACCACCGGCGCTCTGGGCTGGTGAGCAGTTCCGGAGCCAGGAGTTCAGCTTCCAGATCTGGGCACAAGGTGATGGCTTGTGGCCCTACTACGTCCTGCCCTTCAACTCCTCCTAAGCCGACCAGGTATATGACGCCAGTCGCGCCGTGCGTGCACTCGTCCTTGTTGCCCCTCTAGCTGCATGTCTTGCCCTTGAGCCCTTCCTCGGCGACCTCACCACTAGCGCATTCCCTGACCCTGCATCAGCATGGCACGTATTTACGTGCCCTCATCGTCTGTCTAGTGACGCTGAGACCAGTCGCCTTATCCAAGAGTTCAACTCTCTCCGCATGGGAGAGACCGAGACAGTCACCTCCTACTGACATCGCGCAGAGGACATCCTGTGCCGCCTCGGAGACGCTGCGCCACCTCCTCTCTCCGCGCTCTTGAACATCAAGCGTGGCGCCACCGATGTCTTCTCTGACGTCTTCATCCACTGTTCCCAGGAGGTCCCTGCCGCGATGGATGCCTTGGGTAAGTTCATGCCCTAGGCATACGAGCTTTCCCACCGCATCAAGGAGGCTCATCAAGAGTCCAACATCCATCGCACGGAGTCCCTTGCCTCTCTTGCCGTCGCCTCAGTGGCTGTTGCCGCCCCAACAGCATCAGCGTCTTCCGGCGCCTCCTTATCCGGCAAGAAGAAGCGCAAGGGTAAGAGGGGCAAGGGCCCATAGCAGCAGTATAGCAGATCCAGTGGCAGCAACCTCCTCTACCACAATTGTGGCCAGGGTGGTATACGTGTCCGCTCTCGACTGACGAGGCTTGCGTCATCGCCACCATTCGACGCCAGCATGAGCGTCACCTTGCCACCACTGCCGTGATTGTCGCCACTCGTGCTGCATCCGCGCCGCTTGCGCTGGCTCCACCGCACTATCCTCCGTAGCCGTCCGCACATGCTCGTCCATCACAAGCGCTTTCCTCCTCCTTTCTGGACTTCGGTGGCGTCACATTGCATTTGGTCTACTTTGTTGGACCCTTTACTCGCGAGCGTCAGTTGGAGTAGTTTATCACACTCCAACTCGGCCTTCCTCGCCCTCCTCCCTAGGGAAGTGCGAGTTGTGTCGTCGCTGGTTCCACTGCCCTACCCGGCATGACAGAGTCTATGCTGTAGTCGTGCCTTGTACCTTCATCCACTCCACCATCTCCTGTGCCCTTCCCACCTACTCTTCTTCGTAATGATGTTGCCTGGAAGGATGACTGACAGTCCCGATTTGCACCTCCGTCCACCGCGTTCGCGTCGCTCGTCCACTGCCATGTGACTGTCAGCGACCTGGCCACACCGGTCCGGGATCCGTCAGAGACCTAGAGCATCAACGCCATGGCCATGCATTACACGACGGCCTCACGCAAGGCCTTCAGTGTCCTCGATCCCGTCACCAATGTCTCCAAGATTCAGACGGGTTCTAGTCAGATTTTACCTGTTCTTGGTGTCGGCGTTGTTCGTTTTTGTGATCGTGGTGGTGATGTCTTCGTGACTGATGTCCTTTTCGTCCCGGGCCTTGAGCTCAGCCTCCTGTCTGTCACCACCCTCGATCGCATCAGCATGGAAATACTGCATTCACGTGGAGTTGGCATTGTCTCGTTGCGTCCATCAGGTCGTGCCTTTTTGCATGCCACCGCCCGTGGCAACTTGTGGCACGTACCGCGCCTGTTCACTTGTGCCTCTCTTCCCTCCTCATCGGTTGACACTAGCCACGTGTTTGCCACTAGAACACTCTCTCCGCAGCACACACGTCTCTTGCATCGCCGCCTATGTCACGTCCACTGTGCCGCTGTTGACAGCATGCATAGCACCCTCTCTTCCTTGCCTCCTGTGGTGTTAATCATGAGACATCGGCGCCTTGCACGCCAGCCCAGAACGGCGTCTTTGAGTGATGGAACCGCACCATGGCCGACGTGGTCCGCAGCATGCCGGTCGAGTCCGGTCTCTCTGCCGGCTTCTACTTTGAGGCCATGACCTATAGACATGGGTCTGGAACCGGATTCCCCACTGACCCATTCCCCGTCAGTCCACACCATACCAACTTTGGTGTGGAGAGCGAGCCCACCACGCCGTATTGCTTGCTTGAAATGGTTTTTGTAGAAAAAATAGTGTTTGTCGGGAGCTATGTCTGCACTAGTGATGATGTTGCGGAATCTTTGTGTATGCTGTGCCACGATGGATTGCTCACGGAGGTACGAGAGCTTGGACCATGCGTTAGACTTTTCGTTCAGCTGTCCGAATTGTACGAGCTTCGCGCACGAGAATTTGTTTGAGTCGGTTGGTGGCGTCAGCACGTCTTGTAACTATGGGTTTATCTACTCCAAGGGTAGAATGCAAGTAGTCTGCGACATGAGACGGGAGCCGTTGGCCATTGATGAGGTCCCGCCGGTCTCCCGTTGCTGTTAGATGGTCTGTAGGTCTAGCCACATACTTAGCACCATGGCATGCAAAAGCGCAGCCATGAGGTCAATCTTTTTTTGTCCGTCATTGATGCCAACAGTGGTGAAGTACACCCCCGAACTCGTGAGCCACATCCGAATTGTTGGTCCCCTATAAACTTAGAATTCGAATGATTATTGTGGAGCCGGACGAGTTTTCGGTTCCCTCGAGAGTTGGGATTTTCTTTTGACGAGCACTGCTTCCCGTACGCTTGCGTTGTGAAGAGCCTCCATCGCGATGTTGAGTTGTTGGAGAAAATGGCTGCTGATCCCCTTGTGTGCGGAGATTTGGTTTGCCAGTTCTTTGTTGATCTGCGCCTGTCGTCCAGTGCCATCTGTTGTTCCTGCTGCCATCATCAAGGCTGTTGCTAGGGGCGGTTGGTTTGTCGCCGTCGGATCTGTGACGTGATTGGTCGGTGGAGCCATGGTTGTCGGCGGAGCCATGGGGGTCGATCCAGCTGCCACATAGCCTGCCATGCCAGCGTTTGCTGCCGCTTCAAGTTTCGCATGCATAAGCACGTTCTACTCCTCCATCACCAAAGTCATCGTCGAAGACTCGCTGTTGGTTGTTGGTTGCGCTCGCTTGCCTCACATCATGGTCACAATTTTTGCTAAGTCTTGATGTGCAAGATGCACTGACGGCTTGTACGAGGTATTCCTCCGGATGAGTAAAGTGGTCGGATGCCTCTCCAGCACCGCTTTGCTCTGATACCAAGTGTTATGCCAAACGGAGCGTAGATGGTGAATAGGTAGAAGTTGCGAGGCAGAACATATTTGAGAATTTGGGAAACCTGAGCAATTTCTAATTAGCGTTCAGTGTACTCCGATGAACAGTATTGAATGGATAGAACATATACATTCAAGTGTCGAGTTAGGAATTAGACCTAGTCGAGGTCGTTGGGCAGCTTGTCAAGCGACGCGTGTGGAGTTGCATCATGAGTGTTAGGATTCAAGAAGCTCCATCGAGAAGTTGGGAGCCTTTGAGGATCGACGGTAAAGGTGCGAGACGCATATTTGTAAATTCAGATTGGTCTCGGTGTGTTGAGAAGTCAACCGAGAGATCGTGATACTTCTATCATAGATTCGTGAGAGTGATCGAAGTAGTTAGAAGGTTCGAAAAGATTCATTGGAGGTGAGGGCAGTTGGCCGGTTTTCCCTTGACTTTTGGAGTGAACATCGAGGTCTCGCGACGTGGTGGGCTATTTGTGTGATAACGGAAATGCACACTCAAAAGGATTAGGGACGTGTGTACGTCTGGTAGGTAGCAGTGAAGAGCAGAAAATGATACACTTTGTTAAGAAGGGAAAACATATGTGAGATGCGATGTTTGTGCCTTGTCTGAACAAGAGATGACGAGGTCTAATCATGACAAAGGTAGATTCCTATTTCGAAAACTCAACCATGAAAAATGTCGTCCTCGGATGTTCAACTCTGCTTTATGCCTCATAACATGCTGCATACCTTTAAGGCAACCCTATTGTCTGAATTGATTCTCTCATGTGCTGATCTCAGGTGCAAATCATCTGTGATACTCATTGATAGCGACGTTGGTGTTTGTATGGTAGGCTCGCCGATTTCTTCCGTAGATTCATGTCCAATGCACAAGCACGTGCTGTTATGCCTATCAAAACTATTACATCCCTGAAAAAAACGTGTTCCTAAACTCCACAAGTGGGAACTTTTGTCCTCCCATTCATGGCCCACAGGATGAAGACTTTGGGATTTCTATGTAGTTCAGCGAAGGGCATTTTGGCCAACAGCCCTGACCTTTGGTGTTCCATTGCAGAGGTTTCGACAACTTCGATAACAATCTAAAGTGGTCGGCAACCATATCAAAGATTCGGTATCATTTGGTGAACATCGCGATAACGCTTGACTTTTAGAAAGACGGGCTGCGATATTCTCAAAGCTCCCCAACTTCTTGGTGGAGCTTCTTGAATCAGCCACTCACGGCGGGACCTCGCACATACCGCTCTACTCGAACGCCAAGGACCCAACTTATGCCTCATTCTCATTCTCATTCTTGGCATTGTATGAATGTGCTCGACGCACTCGACACTGCTCATCAAAGTAGATTCATTGCTTGATACAAGTTATTCAATTGTTCCAAACTACCAGATTGTCTTTTGTCCTACACCTCATCAATGTGAACCACCTACGTTCTGCTTGGCGTAACACTTGGTATCAGAATGCGGCAGTGGTGGAGGGACAGCTGACACAATAACTACCTGGCGACAACATCGCACGAGTCCTCGGGGCATCTTGAACGCTCAAAGAATCACAAACTTTCATGAGGAGAATGGTGAACGGAGCAAGAACCCGTCAATGTGCAATAGTTCCCTGCAAGAACTCTGGTGATGGCGAATGAGCAGCTCCAAACCAATGACACTCTCTAGGCAAACCAGGCGGCGGTCACAACATTTGTGGCAAATGGTCCAGCACCGGTGAATCTGAGAGCCAATCCGGTGACGTATCCCTCAGGCTCGATAAACCCTTCGACTCCGCTGGAGCCCTTTGGGCCGAAACTTGGCATGATGGGAGGCAACAACCGACAAGCGCGAATTAACGAAGACCTGTACTAGAAATTGTTGGGACTCGAGAGCCTCAACACCCATCTGCTCCAACAACTCAATGCTTTGATGGAGGAGCATTTAGTTTTTCGTACACAAAGATTTGTGATCACTGAGATCATTGATAAGTCTCGAGTGAACCCTAGATTCTACTAACACTTCTCGTGTTTTTTGATCCCATAAACTTCACCAGTTCAAGGGACCAACGGTCCGGATGTGGGTGATGAGTTTGGAGGTGTACTTCACCACTACTAGGGCCAACAATGACAAGAAGAAAATTGACCTACTGGCCTCGCTTTTGTGTGGTACAGCTTTGCGTTGGTGGTTTGATGTAATGACCATCCAACTACAGTAGGAGACCGGCGGAGCTGGATCAACGACTCATGCAACTACTATTGCATCGCCGACTGCAAGCTTAGCACCTGTCAAGTAGATAAATCTGTCGTAGCCGGCTCTCTTAGGCCACCAGAAATGTGGAGTAATCATGCACGCTATCCTTGATTGTTTGGGGAAGTTTTATGAGAAGTCAGACGCATGGTGGAAACTCCCATGTCTACGTCAACAGTCTAGCAAATTACACTTGGAGACTCCGTGAAATCATCACCGGTAGTGACCTTTCCCCCGACTAACAGTGTTTCTACTAGAACGGCCTCAAAACCTGCATTGACCGATCGCCCCTCAAAGCGACTCACATCGCTGTGGACAAGGATTCTTGATATCGCAAAGTTTGACGAAGGGTATGAGAGCGACCAACCTGCGATACTGCGGTGAGTGCAACGGAGAGGTTGTAAAAGTTGGAAAACGATACCAGCACTATAAGATGTAGGCGCTTCTCACAGTTTTGTGAGCAATGACATGGTTTGGACGTTGGGTTTGCAGAATGAACCAGGAGAATTGGAAGGAAAATCCGTGGACTGACAACCATAGATCCATCAACTTTGCGAACCATTCCACGTGCAAATGAGATATCTGCAGGACATAATGATCTAGAGGGCTTGCCTAATGAGTGACCCATAGTCAACCTCGGGCGAGATTTCCTGTATTGGCACAATCTGCAGGTCAACTAGAGCAACGCAACAGTATACGTCTGCATTAATGAGAGAAAGCGACATCTATCTCTAGTCGAGCAACCCACAGTAAAGTGGTCGTTACAGAAAACATCAAAGGTTGAAGCAATAGAGGGAGCTGCAACCACTGCAAAATGCCAGCCGATATCTCTGGATGTGGCGATGAAATGTTTGATGCTTGGAGTCCAAGCATGGCTAGTCAACGTGGAGGCTGTGGAAATAGAAAGACATAAAGGAGCCTTTACGCCTGACAAGTCTGTAGAAGTACCGAACCGATAGGAGTATCGCAAACCATATCGATGTTTCGATGTCGTTCTTTTGACTTCTCGACGGCATTGGACTTTGATAAAGAAGCTTCTCGATATTCTCGAAGCCCCCTCCCCGAGTTCTCAGTGGAGCTTCTCGAATATGCAACTCACGGCGCAACCTCGCACGAGTTGCTCGGCTCAAGTGCCAAAGACCCAACTTATGCCTCATTCTCATTCTTGGCATTTCATGTATGTGCTTGCCACACTGGACTCTTGTCATCGAAGTACACTTGCTTCTTAACACAAATTATGCATTTTACCCAAACACCTGAATTGTCTTGTGTTGCGCACCACATCTCTATGAACCACCTATGTTCCGCTCGGTGTAACAGTGACAGCTTCGGTGAAAAGGGGCAATAAAGGAACGAATTTCGAAACGTGGGGCATTTGGGTTCTCATTTAAGAATTGTAGGTAGATGATGACATCCCGCTGGGAATGGGGGGAAAAGTTCGAACGCCTCGGTGGCGGAGGTACCGAAACGCACCTTTTCAGGCTTTCGACCCTTCGTCAGCATTGAGTGGGCGCTGCGCATCGTCCTAGCTCGGTTCAGTCCGGAACAGGGAGCTTGCCACGGGGCCTACCTTGCACCTGGTCCTCCAAGCATCTGGTCTAGAATCCTGCTCCGCCCTTTCTTCGTTCCACGTGCTACTCCGGTGACTGGAATTCTCAACAAGGTGGTGTCAGCGGATGAATAGTTGTAGTGAGGAGCGCATCAGTCTCGTCGCCCTCCGAGACAGAGGCCGGAGCTGACGTGGTGTCTAGAGTGAAAACTGCTGCTCACCTTCCCAATCTGCGGAGTGCTTTCATCATGCGACAAGTTGTTTGCACTAGACGTTCCAACGGAATGGGGAAAAGCTTTTTGGCCCAATCCGTAGCATTAGCTATCCTCTACGTGGTTGGGTCCCTGATTCTTGAGCCTGCAGCCGGACAGGACACAAATAACGTTTTTGACCCATGCCAGAAGCCAGTCCAGGTGAAATTAAACGATGGGTTCTCATTTGCCGTGGCTTTTGGTGGCGAGCCTGAGTCCTGGAATCTGACCGCCCCTCCTTGCTCTCCGGAATCGATTCAGGTTCAGCTTCTGCCGACTCTGTGCACGGTGCAGCCTGGACTTGGCCAAAACCGACTAACAGCTTCAGCGTTTGTCATGCAGACTCTCCCTGCTGGTATTCAACTAGCTGTTTATCGACCGAAAGTGGATGAATTGACATTGCTGCTTGTGAACAACGTCAGTATGGGCAAGATTGCCGCCAGTGTGAGCGCCATCAACATCCGTCAGAATGTTGAATGCCCAAAAGCGCAGCA
>SZWC01012247.1:54097-67835 GCA_023375785.1 Penium margaritaceum | reverse complement strand
GATGCTACCCCAGACCCGAGTGAGACAGAGGTTGGCACGAGAGTCGTACCAATGCTCAAAAGGGGTGACTGTGCGAGAGAGGGGACCGTGGGGAACATAGTTCCAGACCCAGGTCATAAAACACATTGCCTCGAAGGCAAAGATAGGGGGGAGACTGGACTCAGAAAAGAGGGTGCGGACACCATCGGCGATAGTCCGATTCTAGTGTTCAAAGACCCCGTTCTGTCAGGGTGTGGAGGGAGCGGACATCTCCAGACAAACCCCTTTGGACTCGAGGAGCCGGGCGGTGGGGCCAAGGAACTCGCCACCACGATCATTGCAAAAGACATGCAGGGATCGCTGACACGACCGTTCAGCCTGGAGAATCCAGGACTCAAGAAGTGAACACATACCGCTCTTCTGATGAAGGGCAAAATCCAAGGAAAATGAGAGAAGTCATATGTTAAACGTAAGACATACTACCAAGCACCTCCAAGAAACTCATGGGGAAGGGGATCCATGACATCAGCGTGGACAAGATGAAGGGGGTGGGACGACTGGGATTCATAAGAGGCAAAAGGAGAGCAATTCATCTTGCATCCTGGGCACGGTCAAGACAGCCAGAAGGGCGAGGCTACGGAAAAGTGGACGGGGACAAGCCAAGAGTGGGTTGGAGGTGAAGCATGCTGGTGATGGCATCGGTGTGAACATGGCCAAGGCGGCGATGCAAGAGCTGAACATAGTCAGAGAAGAGAGAGGGAGCAATATGGGCAAGAGAGGAGGCAACAAAGGAGGCAGAGGGCACAAGCAAAGGTAAACTGTAGAGTTTATCACACTTGATACCCTGGAGGACATCACGGCCAGAGGGACAAAGGCGAATAGTACCAACATCCTGACTGGCTGAGAAATCCATGCCCTGATTATCTACAGGGATCATCGATAGTAGGGTGAGCTTCAAGGAGGGCACGTGTACAACATCAGGCAAGAGTAGCACACCACTCGAACCAATGAAGCGGACAACACCCACACCCTGAACGGGGAGCAATTGGCCGGACCCTGTGCAAACAAAGCGAATGGGACCGGCAGGTTCCAACAAGATGAAAGAGGCACGATCAGACGTCTTGTGGTGGGTGGCACGAGAGTCAAGGACCAAAAATCCACCAGTAACATGAACACGGGGAAGGACACCACATGTGGCAACAGTATCGATAGGAGGGGAGGATGAGTCACAAGCCGCGAGATGACGCGGGAGGACGAAGGACTGCCAATGCTCGACCCACAAAACAAATGCAAACGGGGACTCAACGACGTGACCAGGGGGTTCCCCATGGAGAACGGTGTCAGTCTGACAAGACAAAACTCGAGCCAATGTAGTCACACTCTCACCTCCCTGATTGCGAAGGTGGAGGCAGTGCAGAAAGGACTGCTCCAGCTGGCACTCGCCGTTGACGAACGGCACAGATGACGGAGTAGGAGACCCCAAAGGAGGGAGCCACGGAGGAGCAAAATAGGCGTGAGAGGGCGGTCCGACGTAGATGGGTGCGCCATGAGGCGGCGGCGAGCCCCAGGGGAACGGGGCCAGCAGAGGTGCGGAGAGAACACCGACAGCAGAATAAGCCTTAGCAGAGGAGAATGGTCGGCCGAGAGAACGTACTGGAGCTGGAGCTGGAGCTAACTGTGGAAGAGGTGGCGAGGTCATTGGACCATGCACACTGGGCGCACATGGCGCGTGCAAGGCGCAAGTCATCAGGCGGTTCCGGGCTCTTCTGAGCAGAGTGCTCGGAAGAACCTCGGTTCAAGCACACCACCTCGCCGAGGACAGGATAGGAAACAGGATCAGCAAGCTACCCCTTGTCGCGATCCTTCCCTCGGCCGTGCCCATGGCCCTTAGAAGCAAGGACTATAGCCATGGAGGTGGACGTGGGAGTAGAGATGTAGGTGCCACTAGAGGAAGAGGAAGAGGAAGATGATGAGAAGGCTATGGTGACAGCCGCAACCCCTGTGATGGCGAAGTATTGAAGATGTTTGTTCTGTAGGCTGGTCCACCAGGCGGGAAGGCGCTCAGTGGTGAAGTCCCAGAGGGCACCAGCGCCAGGTGGGGACCTCAGAGGCACAGGCTTGGACGCAAGGCACCACAGCTCATCTGGTTTAACTTCGCGAAGGAGATCAGACAGCTCAAAAATCAACACGTTGACCATTGTCAGCACTGCTGACAGGTGACCTGGTACAACATCACCAAGCTCATGGAGCAATTTGAGCTCGCGCGCCCAGTATGCATCAGCCGATTTGTCCACACGCATAAGGAGCGTGTTGAACTCCACGGTGAGCACACTTTGGGCAGCCTGGCCGGTGTCGGCAGTTTGGCGGCGTAGCATGATGTATGCACTAATAGGGTCGGCCAGCCGTTGAGTAGCATGATCAGCATTGTATGTGCCAACATCATTGACCAGCGCTTCTAGCGTAGCAGCGACGAGGGCGCGAACAACACGGGCGGACTCATGAGCGACAGGTGTGAAAGGCACGATTGCAAAAAAATAGTACTCCCACATGCGTTCTCCTTGAGCCTATGCGTTGAAGCGAGTCTCCTAAGAGGAGAAGGCTAGCCCAGCCAACCAGGACTGGAGGTTGGGAGAAAAACTCATGCTGACGCGTTGGACTAGCGGAAGCAGCAGCAAGGGAGGTGTTGGCAGGTGAGACGACAGTGGTGCTCTGAGTGGACTGGGTAGAGGAGGCACCAGCAGGAAAGCTTGCAAGGGAGACAGACATAGCAGGGAGGCGCTTGAGCACAATGGCAGTGACTTCATGAGAAAAGGCGACGTGATTGTCATTTGCGAGTGAGAGGCGATCTTGTGCATCGCGTTGAGCCTCGCATGCGAGGCTCACCTAACGCCGCACATTAGCAATGACTGACTCGTCGTCACAGGGCATGGTGACGACTGTGGGACTCTGCCGGACAAGTTTCGGCAGAGTTTCCCCCGCCCCAGTGGGCGTGGGAAAAATGGGAGTGTCTTCAGCACGTAGAGGAGGTGATGTAGGACAATCCACCCCTAGTCAGACATGACAAGCCAGCGCAGAGAGAGCAGAGACACAAGGCAAGTTGCACAGGGGCAAGCGAAGAAGCAGCTCACAAGGCTGCAAGCGGGGATGCATTGTGCAAAAAGGAGAGTGGAAGTACAGCGGCAGCGGGGGCTACGGCCAAGATGGACACTTTTGCAGTAATCGGGACGACAAGGGCGAGGATACCTGTGACAAAATCCGCACCCAGTGTTGTGAGGACAGGTGGGACAGAGACGAGGGCATTGACGATGCTAGATATGGCCGATGGAGAAGAAGCTGCAGAAGTCATGGCTGTGGCCATCGAGGTGCGGGTCAAAGACGCGGCATTGCCTGTGGCAGATGCTTTTGATGCTGTAACTTATGCAACGGAAGCCGCGGCTGCTAAGACTTGTGTGCCTATGTCTACAGCTACTGCGGCAATAGGACAAATGACCACCNCCTGTGACAAAATCCGCACCCAGTGTTGTGAGGACAGGTGGGACAGAGACGAGGGCATTGACGATGCTAGATATGGCCGATGGAGAAGAAGCTGCAGAAGTCATGGCTGTGGCCATCGAGGTGCGGGTCAAAGACGCGGCATTGCCTGTGGCAGATGCTTTTGATGCTGTAACTTATGCAACGGAAGCCGCGGCTGCTAAGACTTGTGTGCCTATGTCTACAGCTACTGCGGCAATAGGACAAATGACCACCACTACCTCAGTGTAGGCTTTAGTGGCCCTGCCAGTGGATGTAGCGGCTGGAGCACAGGCGGTCCTTGCTGCTGCTGCAAATGTAGCAGCGGCCATAGCTGCGGCGTCTATCACTGCAGCTGTTGCGTGCGTGAGCATGTCTGGAGCACGAGCGGTCCTTGCTACTGCTGCAAAAGTGTATTCCAAAAACACCGCATACAAGTGAGAGAGTGAGACGGTCTCAGCACCGGTGCCACGTGGTAGAGGGTCTACGTTGGGGGAAGCCGGTGAGGAGATGCTTACCGAAGAGTGACGCGTCGTTCCCTCGGATTGAGACGTTGGAGATCCAGCAACGGTGTGACTCCCACCACCACAACACGAGCAAGAGCGCGAGCGGGAGTGGCAGCGTGCTGTACATCCTTCGTAGTAGTTGCCGAGTGGCAGCCCACCGGAAGCATTGAGGAAGGCCAGCGTGTCAGGCGGCGCCACCAAGTGGCGCCTTCCTCTTGGTGGTGGTGGCTGGCGACTGAAGCAATGGCCGCAACCGGGACTACGGTGCAGCTGCGGAGTGCGTCTCTGTTACTACCACTGCTGGTGTGACTATTGTGGAGGGTTGTTGGGCAAGGTCTTGGTACATCAGCTGCAGAGAGGTTGGCGCAGCTGCGATGTTTGATGCTACTGCAAGGGTGCCAAGGTTTAAGCAGTTGAAGAAACAATTGCTGCTGGGGCACTCGCGAATGCAGCTGCGGAACAGCCAAGGAGGTCACACCACTAATGAGATCAAGTGGTGGAGTGAGCTGTTGTCATACGTCGATGGCGTTGTGATGAACGCTACGACTTAGCCCGCAAACGTGCCTGCATTCGCGGGTCTTGCGTGGCCGAGAGTAGCAGTGTGAGCGGTGGTAGAGAGGAGGGACACAATGCTCACTGCTGCTATGTGGAAATTCTAGATGTGCAATCGACGGAGAATTACACCATTCCACGAGGAATGGCGGCGGCGGCGGATGCGCAAAGCCTGCGGGACAGGTAGGACTGTAGCTCTTGGGCAATCCATGCTATCAGCTTCAATACCACTAGGTAAGGCTCGGCCACATTGACGCAAGAGAGCAAGGAAGTAAGGTGGTCACCAAGGCATGTTGATAGCCATGGCACAAGATACACGCAAGTGAGAGTCAGGGCAACGAACAAAAAAACAGAAAAAACCAGCCGAGTAATGGCTCAATGTAGTCATCCCCGTCGGGATCAAGCAAACGAGCAGCGAGCTCGCTTTCGCTCACTCCCAACCGTGCTCGTGGTTCAGACTGATTTCAAGACAAAGTGACATTGTTGCATGCGTCACCCACCATGCGCCGCGACATGTGTTTATGTTGTGTGCTTGTGAGTTGTCATTCCTCTCTGAATTGCTGAAGCTATTGATGCTTATAAGATTATGTGTGTCTTCCTAGCCCAATCTTCCTTTTTCTTGCACGTGCCTGCTTGCTCGTGGGCTAGCCAACTGGACTGTGTTGCCTCGTAAGCGGCAGAAAGGCCAGGGGATTTCATACCAGTTTCTTTTGGTATCAGAGCTGTGAGACCTTTCTCACCAGGCTACGCCGCAAAGGTGCAGTTTCAACAACAAAATCAAAAGTCACCACAACAACCATGTCCTGGGACTCGTCACACTAGTCATGGATAGAAGAGACAACGCCCGGACGTCAGCAACATCGGTGTCACTACGCGACTGCTAGAGTCGGAAAAACAACCAATCTTGGCGGCATGATTTCCCGCCACCACTGTAGCAGTAGGAACAAAAGGAGCAACGAGCTCCAAGAGCCACACCAAGCGGCAACGACAACACAAGGTGACAACATTAGCTTGTCCGCTTACGGCCAAGGGCAAGACAAGAAAGGAGAAGCAACTTGCAATAGTTGGTGGCCACTACGGCTGCGCAACAGCACTGAGAATTGGTAACGATAACCCGTAGCGGCAATTGTTGGTGTGTCACTGACTGTGATCTCTAGACTTGTCGCCATGGCTTGTTGGTATGTCTGGACAAATGATGGTTTTACTGCCTACATCAGCACCAGCTGGGGCACCCTCACGTTGTCTCCATAGTTGTCTTAGCGACCACCTCCTAAGGTCCATCTTCTCAATGGTGCTATCCTTGCCTTTTCATGGTATAGTTGTGCAGAGTTTCTTGTCGTCCACCTGGCGCTCCTTTCCGATTGTCATTACAACAACTGAGGAGTCCAAATGTCTGTTAGGTTCTCCTTTCTTGTTGTTTTAAAGCTTGCAGCCGGGTCATGCTGTTTTCGAACCGATTGGTTGGGCTTGTGCGCTTAGTTGCACGCAAGTGGATGAGACTACACGTACACAATTGTTTGCTTATTCTAACTTAACTCACATGTTCTTAAAGCATATCTTTGCCATCTCTCAACCTAACTTAGTGCTGTGTGTCTCATTTTAACACACACCGTGTTATCTCTGGCACAGACAACAACTAAGAGGATTATCACATTCCCTCATGGTATCAAAGTCGTTGAGAGACAACCATATTTGCACTCCACCATACAGCACACAACAATAACAGTAGACAAATCTGGGCTGCTCCGGACTCAACTGGGTGGAGCGTATAGGTCCAGGTAACGTGGAGGCCTTGAGCTAAGGGCTCACTTCACGCAGCCCTGCAGTAGTGCCGGACGCGGACTTCTACCAAATCTTCTGGCGGCTTCCCTCGTCGCGGCTTCCATCTTTGCAACGATGTTTGGTGGTGACGGCGTTTGGACCCGCCACAACCGCACCTGCATTAGGCAGCTAAAGCAACAGGCGTAGTTGGATTTGGCTATCGTTATGAAGGCAACATCGGAAGTAGGGGCAACTATAGCTGACACAGCCGGTGCAATCGCAGTAGCCACAGCGGTCGGCCATTTAGCTGTAGTAGCTACAACGTTGACGGTAGCCGTTTTTTGCATCAGGTGCTAAACTCGTCTTTGCAGCAGCATGTTGTCACTCTTGAAGTTGCCATCACCTACAGCAGGAGCCGTGTTTGTACCTTGCAATAGCAGCAACAGAAATTGCAATAGCTACTATACTACAGCTGATACTATAGCAACAACACTAGTAGTTCCAGTAACTGCATCAGTCGTTAGCGCAAGCAATGCCTACGCCGATGACAGACCCTGCTCCATCGGATCCGCATTTTGACTAGCAGCAGAAGAAGCAATGTCTGCAACAGCTACAGTAGTAGCACCTGTAGCATCGGTGGAGCTGTTGCACGAGTAGTCATAGCTGTAGCAGTAGCAGTGGCAGCAACAACAGAAGCCATAGCAGTGGATGTTTTGTGCAAGTAGCTGAAAAGGCAGCAATGAACCAGTTGTGCAAGCAGCAGGATTTGAAGTAGCAGATTTGCAAAGAGCAGCAGCAGCTACGACAGACTCAACTATCAAATAGTAGAGCTGGCGAGAAGTTGCCTCACATCTTCTTCAGCTTCTTGCTCCATCGGTCAACGGGCTCGCCAAGCAACAAGCCCGTCAATTGACGAGCTCGCTAATCAGCAAGCCCATTGGTTGACGAGCTCGTCCGAGCGGATTCGAGGTTGCTCGCTGACAAGAGAAAACAATTGAGTTCGTCAACCCCACTTTGGTGCACGAAGACCCATCTTGGATGAACTCGGATGCACTTTTGCGAGGCCACGTCTCACGTTGTTCTGCCACTCCATTTGAATTCCTTTCTTCTTCTTTTTTATTTTTTTTTTTCATTTTTCCTTTTTCTTTTTGCTCCTTGGTCGAGATCCGGACACCCGAGGTTTGTCCCGGTGCCACGAGGAGACCAATCATGGGAGACCAACTTTAGGTCTTGTCTTTTATTATGTTTCACTCCCTTTCTTACGGTCAAGACCCTTGCACGTGGGAGTCTGACCCTGTGTAATGGGAGACAACCATTGTCATGACGTTGGTTGTTCCACCGTCCACACCAACGTCCTCAGCAGTGGTGATACCCCACACGGGGTGGAACTGGCTTCAACTGCTGTACTACCTTACCCTTTCTCGGCTGCCTTCTCCATCCTACACCCCTCAATCATAGCTCCATCCAGCAGCTCCATCTTCCTCTCCTCTACAAACTCGGTCAGTTTACGGGTTACAGGATGGTCTAGGCGCTCTAGCCTCCACATTCCCTTCCTCTCCTCGGCCTCTGGATGTTCCCTCCATTGTGAATTTGGCTTTCAATTCTGGGGTTCACTATTGTTTGTTGGATGCAGCACTTTCAGGTGCTTCAAGAGGTGGGGTTGTGTCGCCTATGGATTGGATTGAGCATTAGCAGTTGTTTACCCTGCCGCGTCTTCTTATAGTGACTAATGGTTGTTTTGACCACTCTCCTTCACTCGCTTGAAGTGTCGCGCAGTGTCATATGACCACTCCGTGAGGTGTGTTGAGTGACTTCTGGATCATTGTTTCTAGAGGCACTCATCACATGATATCATCTTGTGCCACATTTGTCATGTTGGGGCCTGTCGGTGATGTACGCTTTGTCCACACTGGATTTGGCCAGATGTTGCCACTTTAGGGCGTCGGTGTTGTGCGTTTTGTTGGTCCATCGGGTGATTTCTTCTGGCCTGATGTCCTCTTTTTCCCAGCGCTTGAGGTCAGCATGCTTTCTTTCACAGGCATGGATTTTGTTTCATCTTGTGGCATCTGTACTGTTTTCCTGTAGTCTTCTGACCATCTTGATCTTCATGGTCTGCATTGCGACAAATTGTATTGTGTGCCCTTGTTTGCACCGTCATCCCCTGCCACTGCCATAGCTGATGTGCATGTTGCTTCCTTGCTTTCCCCTACGCACACACGTTTGCTCCATTGCCGCACGTGTCACATGCATACAGCCGCCATCCATAATCTCTTGCGTCATCGGCCTGCTATTGGTCTTGACCCTCGCACATTCTTTGCGCCCTACAGTGCTGTCTGCCATGGTTACAAACAAGGCAAGCTGTATCGCCAATTCTTTCCTTTGTCTGACTTCCTCACGGTGTATCCCCATGCCCTTGTCCATGCAGACGCCATGGGCCCACTCCCTGATGAATTTTTTGGGGCTGTTGGTCGGAACTTCTTGTGTCTTACAGATGATCTCTCTCTCGCCTTCGGTGGATCTTTTCCCTTTGCGAGAAAGGCAAAGTTGGTCCTACAACTGAGTCTTTGCTTTTCTAGACTGAGCGTTCTTGCTAGCGTAAGCTGATAGGATTTTACTCCAATCGTGGTGAGGAGTTCATGGGTCCCATGTTTCGCTTCCTCCAGTATTAAGGAGTGCATCTCGAGCTCTCTCCTCCATATACACCATAGCAGAATAGAGTGTTGGAACATTGAAACGGAGTCTTTGCTAACGGTGTTCGCAACCTTCTTGTCGAGTCTGGCATCCTTCCATTGTCTGCCTTCTAGGACATGGCCTACATGACATGGTCTGTTGCCTCGTCATGTTAAGCCATTGGAGCAATGGTGTGGTCGTCATGCTGACCTTTGCCTTGCTTCTGTCTGGGACAACATTGCCAGCGTTTGGCTCCCTGAGTACCAATGCGATGGCAAGCTCTCTCCTCAAGGTCGCGTCTGCCCTTTCCTTGGTATTTCCTCTCACTCAAAGGCATGGCATTTTTAGGATCCCAAGCGTGGTTGTGTTGTCAAGTCTCCTGATACTCTCTTCTTTCAAAGCACCTTCTCATGTGACATTGCACACTTTGTTTCATCGCTTGCGCCCTTCTCTTGGCAAGGAGGAGGTGGCGTATGTGGAATGCCCTTCGGTAGCAGTTTTAATCCATATCCGACTATATCATTGCCTTCTTCATCTCCTATTGTATCTACATCGTTACCTGCATCACCTCTTATAGTGTCATCATTGTTTCTAGCGTCGTCTCATGTTGCATCTACGTCATCGTCTGTGTGGCCTCCCATCCCATCTACATCGTTTCTAGCATCTCTGTCATTGCCTATACTACTTGCTATCGCGTCTACGTTGTTCTATCTTCATCTCTCACTGCGTTTGCATCGTCGCCAACATCAACTCGTATCGTGTTGGCATCGCCTACATCATCCCCTATCGCGTCCACATCATCTCCTGTTGTGTCATCACCTCTACCATCGGTTGTGGTTCCATCGGCAACGGACCCAGTCGCACCCTTGCAGTCCCCCATCTCATCGTTGTTTGTTTACGCACCAGGCAATCGTCTAAAACCTTTCTAGTTTGCACCTCACTATGTCCCACCTACCAGTCATACAGCCTCGGCTGGCCACTCTGGGCCCGTGGGGTCAGTCTTTCCAGTTTACGTTGGTCTCGGTAATTCCACACAGCCTACTCTTGTCTTTGGTCTTGACGTTCTTGGCTTGGCATTTGCTATGGTATAGCCTAACACTGCGCTTGGATACTCTCTAATTGCTGATGAGTTCCACCAAGCCATTACGACAGCTGGGTCTACCCGACCTCTGCCACATCCCTTTGTCGCCACCACACTCATTGCAAGTGGTAGCACGACACGTGTGCCTGAACTAAATACATTGCAACAAGCACACTTGTCTTCAGGTGCAACTCTTTGGGAGCAAGCTATGCGCGAGGAACTTGTTGCAATCAAGGACCATGGGGTTTATAAGATGGTGAAGCTCTCACCTGGTCGGAAGGCCATCTCAGCCCGTTAGGTGTTTCGAAGGAAAGATATGCCTGAGGGCTCAACGGAATTGTACAAGGGTCGTCTCATGGCCAAGGGATTTTCCCAAGTGCCTGGTGTGGACTTTGATGCTACCTTTTCCCTTCTGGGTAGGTACACCATGGCAAAGGCCTTGTTGAGCCAGGTGGCACAGAATGATTAGGAGCTCTACCAGATGGACGTAAAACATGCTTTCTCACACGATAACTTCAGGGAAGAGATCCATCTTGTCTAGCCTCTAGGATTTGAGGAAGGTACGGACAGAGGCTGGTGCCTCCAAAAGGCCTTCTATGGCTTGAAGTAATTCCCACGTTTGAACCTCAACATCTCCATCACCTTGGATCGTGGCGGGTATCACCGCAGCAAAGTGGACCCAACGATGTCCGTGATCTCCCCCTCTGCACCCTTCGTCGCTGTCTTGGTCTATGTGGACAACCTCTTGATTGCGTCCCCTGACCTTGAGGCTATTCAGGCTGTGAGATATCTCCTATAGTCTGTTTATAGAATAAATGATCTTGGCCTAGCTTGTGTCTTCTTAGGAATGGAGATTGAGCATGATCGCTGGCATTGCACACTACAGGTGCATTAAGTTGGTTACCTCAGGATGCTGGTGGAGCGTTTTCTGACCTATTGGCCACAGTCCCTTCTACATCTACACTTATGACGCCCGTTGGGCAGAGGATTTTCACGTCAGCTAACCTAGATCATCTGGGGGAGCCTCTTGATGTCACGACATACCTTCGAGTCATTGGCTTCCTGATGTTCCTCAAGACCACGATGCACGCAGAGGCTGCCTTTACTCTGAACTTCCTGTGGTGGTTTTCAAAGCATGTGCATCTGCTCCATTTGGAGGCTACTCTGCGCGTGGTGCAGTATGTTGTATCTATCCCACGTATGGGCTTGTGCTTTTTGCATGCACCAGTCTGTTGCTGTTGACGGGTACACCGACACTTCTTGGACCCATGATCACATTGTATGCAGCCGTTCCGGCTCCAGCTTCCTTGTTGGAGGTACAAGATCATCACAGAAGAGTGGCAAGTAGGACTGCATGCCGCGGAGCTTGACTGAGGCTGAGTATGCCACATTGGGGGCTGGCATCCGTGAGAGCATCTGGTTGTGTGGTTTTGTATAGTAGCTGGACCAGCCCATCCACTACATCATCATCCATTGTGACAATGAGAGCACGCACCACATAGTAGAGCATGATGGCATGTGTCTCACACATACAAAGTACATCAACATTGAGCATCACTTTGTATGTGAGCATGCTGCACGTGGGAACGTAATTTTTGTGGGTGTCAAGATCCAACAAAAGCGTGTAGACTTCCTCACCAAAGCACTGTGCAGTGGCAAGTTCAAGTTTGGAGTGTGAAATAATGGGCTTCTTGCATATGATCCTGCTGCTACCTGATTCAAACCCCACTCTTCGTGCTTCCTCTCTCCTTCACCAGTTATTGTGTGGCCTTGTCTCGTGTCCCTTGCAGTACATTGTCGTTGCCATCGTTCTGTGGCCGTTGTTTGCTTCTGGTCAATGGCGCCTGGAATAGTGTTGGTCTGTCAGTCAGTGTAGCCTCTTCACTTGTCTTGTCTTTAGCACCACCGGTGCGCCATTATGTAGTCTCCAGAGTTTTCTTGGTAACCACCTCCCAGGGCACATTCTTTCAATTGCGCTACCCTTGCTCGTTCATGAAACAGTTGTGTGGAGTTTTGTTTCTGCACCTGATGCTTCTTTCTGATTGTCATTTGGACAACCAAGGAACCCGTAAGTCTGTCGGGTTCTCCTTTGCCATTGTTTTGGAGCTTGTATCCAGGTTAGTCCATTTTCCAACCGGTTGGTTAGACTTGTGCGCATAGTTGCATACACATGGATGAGACTACATGTACACGCTTGTTTGTTTGTTCTAGTTTAACTCTTGCATTCTTCAAGCATATCTTTTCCATCTCTTAGCCCAACTTAATGTCGTCTATCCCTGTAGCGGGAGGGCCGGTTCGGCCCTCCCTCCTCGTCGAAGCAAGGGGTGGTTGCGCAACACCCCTCGCGTCAGTGAGGGCTGGCCGGCGGCCAGCACTTCGCTGGCCGCCGGCCAGCTCGCTCCCGGCCAGCCGCCAGTCGCCGATCGCAGCCTCAGCCCGATCGGTGGCTGAGGGGCCATGAGGGCCTTGAGGGCGAGGCCTCGTGGCCTCGTGCCCTCACCCCCCCTCGCCCTCCTTGCAAATGAGCAAGGGAGGACGAGGGATAGGGGGAGCGAGGGTGAGGTCGAAATAGCTGGCGCAAAATCGCCAGCGTGCCTCGCACGCGACAATTTCGCGCCACAACGACAAAATGTAAATCGAAGTTCGTTTACGACGAACTCCGACATAAAACAAACGAAATAACTCGTGCGAACACACGAGTTCGAGTGACCCCGGTTTGGGTCCCAAAACCAGGGGTGTGGTTAAAAATGGAAATGGGCCTCCGGAGACTCGAAATATTCGAGTCTCCCTACTCTGGGTCATTGATGATGATTGCCCCTCAGTCTTGCGAAGGGGGAAAACCCCTGACGTGGACTGTGAACGCCATTCTGCGAACTCCGACGACGACTTCAGAGCAGGAGCTGGAGACTCGACCCGTTACAGTGGTTCTCAGAGCCAGACGACCCTCGCGACCAAGGGTTCGACGGAAACGACGGCTACGACATACCCTCCTGATCTTTGAAGTCAACGATTGAGATTTAATGAATTATGTGATCCTTGATTTCAACTAGGTTTTTTGGGTATGAGTTATTTAGGTGATCCAAATTGATCGAATTGGTGGATTTTGTGACCCTTGAATTCAACGAAGTCATGTTCAAGGTCTTGTGGATGACATGTTCTTCTATGTTGGTCAGTGATGCATATGCTTCCCAAGCTATGTAGATTAATGTCACTTGTGTGTGCATCCTATTATCTACATGTATGAACTATTGCTATGTAAACCAATGAGAGAATGTATGAGGGAACATTGAATTGTATTATTTATATGGCTTCTTGAATTCATCGAGCTAGAATTTCAACGGATTACAACTAGATTTCAAAACATTATATACGAATTCAAAAATCAGGGGGGTAGATAAAATGCCGGCGGCAGCAGCAAGCAGCAACAGAAACGCCAGAAGGGACTACGACATCTACACTTCACAGATTGAAGCACCGTAAAGTGCGTTAGAGAGCTTGAAAAAAGCTCTACTTGGTGGAGACTCTTCCTTCCAGCCTCTCCTCACTTCCAGAGGGCTAGGAAGATTTTTGTGGGGCGGGGTGGGGAGTCCCCACCCTCAAAAACCACAAAATCCTCTCCATTTTCAAGGCTCCTTCAAAACCCCTTCATCCAAAAATTGGGACAGCGCCCCTCCCCAAG
>SZWC01012247.1:24857-54058 GCA_023375785.1 Penium margaritaceum | reverse complement strand
CCGTAAAGTGCGTTAGAGAGCTTGAAAAAAGCTCTACTTGGTGGAGACTCTTCCTTCCAGCCTCTCCTCACTTCCAGAGGGCTAGGAAGATTTTTGTGGGGCGGGGTGGGGAGTCCCCACCCTCAAAAACCACAAAATCCTCTCCATTTTCAAGGCTCCTTCAAAACCCCTTCATCCAAAAATTGGGACAGCGTCCCTCCCCAAGCTTAGGGACTCTCACGGCCTGAGAGCACCCTAAAAAGAAGGAGGGTGACACCTTGGGGAATTTTGGCGGCTCTCCCAACGCCGCCGGCTCAAGAGTGACGCCGCCAAGGGGCACGAGACGTGACAAGGAGACGCAAGAAGAGACCAAGGAAGACCGGAAGACAAGAAGACAAGAAGAAAATTAGTCTTTTGGTTCTTGACATTGTACTTGCTTGTCTTTTTGCTCTTTGTCTTAGTTTTGTGAGCGGTACTCACACTTCTTGTTACTCCCTTTTATTGTGATTGACTGTTTTCCTAGATCCTAGTTGCTACCAAGTGCCGTGAGTCATGGCTTAGGAGGACTAGTTTCTAAACCCACGACCTTGTGCCGACGTGGCGGTCTAGGAAAATAGAAATTCAAATTGAAATTGCCTCACCGATCGTGAGAGCAACATCTTAGGAGGCGATTCCTCCTCGTTGTGGGGTGATCCTCACAACGACCTTCACGTGCTAGTTGCACGAGTGACGAGATGGCAAGTGCCGGACCGTCCAAGACAAACAAGGGCAAGGTGGTGATGGCCTCACCACAAGCTCTCGGCGGACTCCAAATTTTGGGAGCCGCCGCCGCGAGCACGGTTGCCAACCCAAAGGCAACCGTACCGCCAAGGGCAACCCTACCGCCGAAGGCAACCGACGCCAACCTCGGTGATACTGAGCAGCGTGCGGAGGCCAAAAAGGTGCTTGACGAGCACGTCGACGCGCACGTGGGCAACCCCCACGCGACGGACGATGCGATGGAGGAGGATCTCCCGGGGGGATACCCCGACGAAGAGCACAACGTCGACGATGGCGAAGGCAACAAGGATCGCGACCATCGCCATCGTCGTGCGATGAGCTCGAGCCGATTGCTCGAGAAGGGCAAGACGCCCGCCGCATTGCCTGAAGCTGCCGACGGCAGCGAGACTGCCGAGAGCAGCAAGGGTGTTGAAATCAGCCACACGGGAAGTTCCCACGAGAACGAGCCGGATGACGTCGCCGCGAAGGCAATTCGCGATGACCGTCGTAGGCTCGCGGAGTTTGCTGCCGAGGCTATAGGCCGACTCAAGATCACCACCGTTGGTGGAGATACGACACCACTCGGAGGAATGAGGGCGGACCCTCCTTCCTATGATGCGGCCGCAATGGGGCAAGGCAGCGCCCAGTCGAGCGTCGTCATCGACGACAGTCTCCTCTGAAAGGCGGGACTCCTTGGAGGCGTGTACGCGAACCGTACCCTCTTACAGTGGATAAAGGTGCACAGACAACGCGAGACCCAGGAGGCTATCGCCGATGCTCTGACGACATCAGAGCTCAAGTTCGCGTTCGCAAACCTGCTAGCCCACGTCGGGCATAGCATCACGGACCTTGACCGTGATCGCCAGCTGCAGGGCTTGGCCGCCCATGAGGCAAGCCGCCGATGCAACGACCTGGACAAGGCGTTGCAGAGCGTGACCCAGGTGCGGATGCAGCAACAAGCACAGCGTACCACAACTGCGGATGCCACTGCCGGTGGCAGCGACGACTTGCCTACCTCGACGACTTCGGGGTCGGTCATGAACACGTCCTTCCTCCACAGTGTGGAGATCTTTTGGAAGGGCGTGAAGCTGACCGACTGGCTGAACCACATGGGGCACGTCCTACGTGTCCACAAGGCTCCACTCGGCCAGTGGGGCGACCTTGCCACGACGCGGCTTGAAGACAAACTCTTCAAGTATGTGGTCAAGGAGTGGACTGCGCAGCAGCCGCTCCTCGAGTGGCAGCCCATGCCGTGGGAGGCCTTCTACGCGATCATGTGCAAGAAGTGCACCTAACGTGAGGAGGCGTAGCGTGCCTTCCACAAGATCAAGGACTCCAGGCAGTTGGGCAGCTCGCTCGAATCCTACTTGAGCGAGTTTGCCGCACTCGTGGAAGAAGCCGAAAGCTTCACCGAGGGCAATGGGACTCAGACCTTCAACTCAGACCGGAGTGCATGCTGCTGGAGTACTTGCTTGATGGTCTCGCTAGCGAGAAGCTGAAGGACAAGACCACCACGACAGCCACTGGCCAAGCTTGGACAAGCTGGAGGGCTTGTGCGACTACATGAGCGAAGTGTATTCGGCAAACCCAATGCACTACTCTGATGCATGGCCGAACGCACGGGCACAGCAAGGCCGCGACATGCGCATGGACGCTGCAGGGGCTGGTGGGTTAGCTGGAGAGCGAGGCGGGGCCAAGGGCAAGCAGCCTGCAAACCCTCCAGTCAAGAAGGCTGGTGGATACAAGGGTCCGAACAACAAGCGCATCCGCGAGAATGACGAGCTGCAGGCAGCACGTGAGCGTCGCAACACATCCTTCCGCGAAGGGATCTGCCACAACTGCATGCAGCTTGGCCACTTTAGGGCTCAGTGCCCTCAGGCTGCTGGGGGTGGACAAGAGGCCGCGGCGTTAGCTACAGCAGTAGCACCTTGTGGGGATGGTGCAGCAGGAGGCCGTGGACAGGGCCGTGGACAGGGTCGCGGTCGCGACAATGGGCCCGGCCGTGGTAACGGACAGGGCCGTGGGACGGGTTTTCCCCACCCCTGAGTGATGTCAGTGGGGACCACTCAGGGGTAAAACTGGATCACGAGTGTGGGTTCATGTTTTCAGATGAGGATGTTAAACAATTTGAGTTTTTGACGAGTTCAAATTTCTCTGTTGTCTTCCCTCCTCTTGTTGAACCGCATTCTACACTTGTTGACCGACATTGCCTACTAAACCTCGCATCTCCGAACGAGATGCATGATTGTACATGCTGAGTGGTGGAGACACCGACCACTGTGCAAGAGTTGTGTGACACAGTGATTGAAGCAAACGCCCTCAAAGCAATGAGTTCAATCACGTTTGCAGTACCTTTAGTCGACGACTTTGACCCAGTCAAATTTAAAGACTAGAAGGTGCTAGCCGAATTCACACGTGCCCACAAGATGTGGACTCGAGTGGGTGAATCATGGGAGTTGCGACGCTCATCGTACAGATTCCGTGGTTATCACAAACTTGGCTTATCGTCATTGAGTCTGTTCACTCGGAAGAGTGGAGGCAACATGACGATGCAGTTCAAAGGACACCTAGCTGGTGCTCCCGTGAACGTACTGGCTGACATTGGAGGGGATGACTCTTTTGTTAGCCTTGGCTTTACCCGACAGGTTGGCTTGAAGCACGAGCCATTGAATGGCGCAGTTGTTGTCGGTGATAACCGTACGGTACCCGTGATCGGTACTTGTAAAGGGAAAATTTGTATTCAAGGGTATACACAGAGTGTCACGCTGAAGGTACTCAACTTTCTTGACCCGTTTGATGTGGTGCTAGGCCATCCCTGGCTCCGTGACAACAAGGCTCTAATGTGTTTTGAATCAAAGCGTTTGATGCTCCGAAAAGGACAACGCCGCTTTATGTTGATTCCGAGTACGGAATTATCACCGACCCGACTCAAAGTCCATGCCAACTTGTCTGCAATGCAGGCCAAGAGACGTATTCGACAAGGTTGTCGATACTTCTTGGCTCAGCTGCAGAAAGTAGAGGACGACGTGACGGAAGGCACGCTACAAGAGATCAGATCTATATTGGCGGAGTTCTTGGATGTATTCCAAGACCCACCGGCTGGGCTTCCACCAGAAAGACACATGGGCCACACGATTCCGCTGCAACCGAAGGTGACTCCTCCGTTCAGACCCATGTATCGCCTTAGTCCAGCAGAAAGGTGAGAGGCCGAACACCAAATCAAAGAGTACCTTGCAAAGGGGTGGATCGAGCCCAGTAGCTTGCCGTACGGTGCGCCGATCCTTTTTGTGAACAAAAAGGACGGTGGTTTACGCATGTGCGTGGATTACCGGGCGTTGAACAAGCTGACGGTGAAAAATCGATTCCCNCGTGACGGAAGACACGCCACAAGAGATCAGATCTCTATTGGCGGAGTTCTCGGATGTATTCCAAGACCCACCGGTTGGGCTTCCACCAGAAAGACACATGGGCCACACGATTCCGCTGCAACCAGAGGTGACTCCTCCGTTCAGACCCATGTATCGCCTTAGTCCAGCAGAAAGGTGAGAGGCCGAACACCAAATCAAAGAGTACCTTGCAAAGGGGTGGATCGAGCCGAGTAGCTCACCGTACGGTGCACCGATCCTTTTTGTGAACAAAAAGGACGGTGGTTTACGCATGTGCGTGGATTACCGGGCGTTGAACAAGCTGACGGTGAAAAATCGATTCCCCTTACCGCGGATTGAGGACCTTTTTGACCAACTCCTAGGCGCAAAGTGTTTTTGCCCTTGGATTTGTCTCAAGGGTACCATCAAATCCGCATCACGGAAGATGATGTGCCCAAAACCGTATTTGGAACGCACATGGGACACTATCAGTTCCGAGTGTTATGCTTCGGGCCTACAAATGCCCCGGCAACCTTCCAAGGAGAAGTGAACCGAACCTTTGCCAAGGATCTCGAACAGTTTACCTTGGTTTACCTGGACAATATCCTGGTTTTCTCCAAATCAATGGAAGAGCACACAAAACATCTCCGCAAAGTTCTCACAATCTTTCAGGAAAAGAAGATCTATACGAAAGTGAGCAAGTGCAAGTTTGCACAAGATGAACTCGAATACCTTGGATACATCGTCCGCAAGGACGGCATCCGTGTCGACCCACGAAAGGTCCAAGACGTTGTGGACTAGCCACGTCCTAAGAATGTTGGGCAGATACGGTCTTTCCTCGGCCTTGCAAACTACTTTTGACGGTTTATACAAGGGTATTCAACCCTGGTAGCACCGCTAACCAGGCTCACGCAAAAAGACGTGCGTTGGGAATGGACATCTGATTACGAGAATGCTTTTCTCAAGGTCAAAGAGCTCCTATCCACGGCGCCCGTCCTAGCTCTTCCGGATCCATCGCAACCGTGGGAGGTTTGATGTGATGCGTCGGTAGTAGGACTCGGAGCCGTCCTCATGCAGAACGGTCATCCAGTTGTGTATGAGAGCCAAAAGCTCATTCCCGTGGAAACGCGGTATACGACTGGGGATCAAGAGCTCCTTGCGGTAGTACACGCTTTCAAGATGTGGCGTTGCTACCTCGAGGGTGCTGAAGGGGGTGTGACGGTCGTGACCGACCATAATCCATTGGTGTTTTTCCAAACGCAACCGAACATGTCAAGACGGCAGGCGCGTTGGAGTGAATACCTGAGTCGATTCTCGTTCACATGGGAGTATCGGCCAGGAAACATCAATGTGGCCGATCCACTGAGCCGACAGCCTGTGGAAATCAAAGCAACCACCAAGGTCACTGGGGTCTTTTATGGCCATTGCAACAGCAACAGTACTACCACCAAATCCCCCTGCACCTCTGCGGCAACCACCACAAGAGATTATCCATTACAACGGTTTTGTAAACAAGATCCGCATGGGATACTGTGTGGATTCTAGGTTGCAAGTCCCTTGAAATCTGGACAAGTATAGCTTGGTGGAGGCCGCACGAATCTTCTGGCACGGAGAACAAGTTGTTGTGCCAAACTCGGGAGACCTTCGAGCAAATGTTATCTCCCAGTTCCACGACCCGCCGGTAGCAGGTCATGTAGGACCCCAAAAGACCGGACAGGCACTCTCGGACCACTATTGGTGGCCAGGATGGAGTGTTGATGTCCATACATATTGCATGACATGCGACCCATGTCTTCGGAATAAGGCTAGCAACAAGAAGCCTGGTGGACTCCTCCAACAGCTTCCCATTCCTGGGACTCCATGGGAGTGCGTCAGCATGGACTTCATTACTGGTCTTCCGGACACGGCCCGTGGCCATGATGCAATACTAGTGGTTGTGGATCTTTTGAAAAAGATGACACACTTCATTCCTACAACCAATGACGTGAACGCAGAGAAGACCGCTCGTCTCTTCTTTGAGTGTGTCGTAAAGTACCACGGCTTGCCGTTGCACATTATCTCCGATCGAGATCGAACATTTGCCAGTAAGTTCTAGCAAAAGATGCACGATTACTTTGGTAGTGAGTCGCAAATGTCGACAGCATTTCACCCTCAAACTGACGGACAAACAAAGTGCATGAATCGCACTCTAAAGCAGATGTTTCGCATGTATGTGGACCCTGCCATGCATGATTGGGACGAATTCCTAGCACCAGCAAAGTTTGCGGTGAACAACTCGGTGAACGAGTCCACAGAGTTCACACCGTTCGTGTTGAACAGTGGTCGGCATCCAGTGGTACCCTCTTCATTGGTGATGAGTGGGAGTACAGGAGGGCAGGTTCCTTTCGCTCAAGCCTTTGCCGAGCGCATCGACTCCTTGTTACAGGAGGCGAAGGGTCACCTTCAAGCAGCTTGGCAACGACAAAAGGCATATGCCAACAAAGGTCACCGGGAGGTCTCGTTTGACATCAGTGACAAAGTGCTGCTTAGCACTAAAAACCTTCGGCTGAAGTCGCCAGGAGCAAGAAAACTTCTACCGAAGTGGATTGGGCCGTTTCCCATTGTGGCACGCATCGGGCCAGTGGCATACTGATTGCTACTTCTGCTGAGTATGAAAATACATGACGTGTTTCATGTGAGCCTGCTAGCTCCATACACGGCAGAAGGAACCGTTCAGCCACCGCCAGCGGTCCTGGCTGCCGACGGCCAATACGAGGTCATTTGCCTACTCTAGCACCGAGAGCGTACTCTTCGGTCGCGCGTTGTCAGGGAGTACCTCGTTCATTGGGCCGGTTGTGGACCTGAACATGATTCATGGGAGCCCGAATCTCGATCGCCCACAGGGGTGGTCAACGAGTACTGGAGCGAGCTTGCAGCTCACACAGATCGACGCGTGGAAGGAGGTACCACCTGAACACGGAAAAAGTGAACAACATTCCCACAGGGCAGCATTCATGGACAGCGACCATAGGAGGTTGGGGACGCCCAACATGGTTGTCACACGGACGCTCCAGCCTAAAGGGGGGAGGTCGCTAGCCGTGCTGACCTACAAGCTGCAGCTTAGGTCTAAGCACCATGCATGTGTTCATGTAGCTGGTGATTGAAATTATTAATTTTCTTTCACAATGTCGATGACTCGCTGATTGGCAGTCCTACTTGTTGTTCATGAACCGGGACGGTTCATAATAAGTGGGGAGGAATGTAGCGGGAGGGCCGGTTCGGCCCTCCCTCCTCGCCGAAGCAAGGGGTGGTTTCGCACCACCCCTCGCGTCAGTGAGGGCTGGCCGGCGGCCAGCACTTCGTTGGCCGCCGGCCAGCTCGCTGCCGGCCGGCTGGACGGCAGGCGGCCGGCCAAGCGACTGGCCGGCCACCGGCCGGCCAGCCGCCAGACGCCGATCGCGACCTCAGCCCGATCGGCGGCTGAGGGGCCACGAGGGCCGCGAGGGCGAGGCCTCGTGGCCTCGTGCCCTCGCCCCCCCTCGCCCTCCTTGCAAACGAGCAAGAGAGGACGAGGGATAGGGGGAGCGAGGGTGAGGTCAAAATAGCTGGCACGAAATCGCCAGCGTGCCTCGCANGGCCACCGGCCGGCCAGCCGCCAGACGCCGATCGCGACCTCAGCCCGATCGGCGGCTGAGGGGCCACGAGGGCCGCGAGGGCGAGGCCTCGTGGCCTCGTGCCCTCGCCCCCCCTCGCCCTCCTTGCAAACGAGCAAGAGAGGACGAGGGATAGGGGGAGCGAGGGTGAGGTCAAAATAGCTGGCACGAAATCGCCAGCGTGCCTCGCACGTGACGATTTTGTGCCAGAACGACAAGATATAAATCAAAGTTCGTTTACGACAAAATCCAACATTAAACAAACAAAACAACTCGTGCGAACACACGAGTTTGAGGTGAAAACCCCCGGTTTGGGTCCCAAAACCAGGGGTTTGGTTAAAAGCGGAGATGGGCCTCCGGAGACTCAAAACATTCGAGTCTCCCTGCTCTGGGTCGTTGATGACGATTGCCCCTCAGTCTTGTGAAGGGGGTAAACCCCTGACGTGGAATGAGAACGCCATTCTGCGAACTCCGACGACGACTTCAGAGCAGGAGCTGGAGACTCGACCAGTTACAATCCCGTTGTAACACTCACGGTATTCTCTCTCACACAGACAGCAGCTAAGAGGATTATTGTATTCCCTTAGCAGTAATCGCAAGTAGTAGTACACCTGTAGCAGTCATGAGCAGCAAAAGTCATGCAGGAGTAGCAGTTGATGTGGGAAAAGGAGATTTATAGCACTTGCAACACTATGGTCCCACCATAGCAGTGATAGCTGCTATAGAAGTGCAATGGTAGCAGCACCAACAGCTATGACATGCCAGTAGTAGCTGCAGCTATTGCCTTGCCTCACACAACAGCAACACAGTAGTACCAAGCAACAACACTTTTGCTTAGTAGCATAGATGTGTATCTGCAGTGCTGAGAAACTACCCAGCAGGTGCTCATGGGCTGCACATTATGTGCCCAGCCGCGAGCAAAGGATTATGATGTCACCTCCCCCCTCTCCACAGCCAGACGGAGACCGTGTGGGAAAAAAATCTGGTGTAAAAAATTGTCATGATGTAATCATCAGCAGTGCTGATGTCATCATTTTGGGATGAAAAACGTCACATTTTCTTAGCATGTCAATCTTCAAAAGACAGTGTCATTCTTCCTTTTTGAATACTTTGATCTTCAGACCCATACTGACCCACATTTATGGCGCAGGTTTGTGAAAAAGGCCAGGGGCTGGCAGATCCCTCCTCTTCTTCATCTTTGGGGGTCATGAACCCACGGTCACAATAACATGTGATTGACGAGCTTCGTCGGGCACAAGATAAGATGTGTCGTCGGAAGTACCCAGATGCTCAGAAAATTCAATAGAACAATATTTTTTCCCTAGTTAAAATTCGTCAAGTTTGACCTGAAGGTCGAATTCCAAGGATGATGAAAACATTTTCAAACTTCATTTGTCAAATTCAGGTAATTACATAGCTTCTTCGCTCCAAATTACCAAGACTGCTCTTTCTCTTTGTTTTGGAAGTGTGAACACACACTTAGAAGGAGGAACTACCATGCTAGAAATCAAAGTCCAACAAGTCTTGTTGCTTGAATTGTGTTGCTTAGACCGTCAAACATGCAAGAGTCGAGTGGCAAGAAAACCATTTATATGAATGAGGACAGAGAGTCAAGATTTTGAGGATTGAAATGACATGCAATGTCAGACGTGTGACGTTGTTATGTATTTTCTCCATCAACGTTGAGGCTCGTGGCAACAAGCACAGAACTGACGCTGCCATTTGGCGGACTTTCGATGTCAGTACCCTCGTCAACGTGTTTGCAATGCCAAAAGTAGCCATCAAGGGCGATATGAACCAGCCCCATCGTCGAGTTTAAGAGACTACACAATCATTTTGGATCGAATATAAAGGAAATCCAGGTAAATTAGACTCTGGTTGAAATAGAGAAACAAAAAACTCATAAAACACTGGACATATAAATCAATGACTAGTAGGGTAACGTCAAACTAACATGTTGCAAGTGATCGTAGACATATTCAGGGGACGCTCAAGAGCATCGCAGCATAAACCCGATGGATTCGTTAGAGCTGCATCAACTTTTCTGCAGTGTTTGTCATGGCCTTAGCACCCTCATCACAGGTTAACACCAGGGATTAAGAGGTGATAGAGGATGACACACGTGAGGAGAAGATTTTTTGTCTTCAAGAGCACTTTCGCGAGCTGGGTCTGGGATCTCAGCCTCCCATCCCACCACCTTCTCACTGTTAGGAGGATCCACGTCAGTCAATGGCATCTACTTTTGGTGGTGTGCCTCTTACAGGTGGTCTTCCTGTACCTTGTCCACTATCTCCCAAGCTTGAGTTTGCCCTCTCCACGGAGGGGCAACCAAAGGACTTTGAGACACCTCCACTTAGCTATAACAACGACAAGGGGTTTGACTACTAGGAGACCTTGTTTCAGGCGTCGGCTGACTTTGAGGGTATTTGACCGTACATCCATAGCTAGTACCTGACCTGCGACGCTCACCAAGTCCATACAGCAGGGAGAGCGATGCATGGTCTGCTCTATGACAGGCTGCGGGAGATGGTGGTAGACTTTCGTCCCTTCCTTGGTGAGACTAGGACTGGTAGCGGAGCAGACTCACACCAATGTTGAGAGTTGGCCTTGATATGACTTGTTTTAAAGACCCATGCGACGAGGGCAACTCAACTTTGTGAGTTCCACTCCCTTCGCCAGGGTCCCGCAAATCTGACACCTCACTACCAGAGGCGATCTTTATGCCTTTATATGCACCTTGAAATTGTAATCACGATGGGGACATACTTGGACCATGTGCAGCTCTTGATGGGCTTTGAAAGTGTGACTCTTTCCAAATTGTAGGAGTCATTGCAGCTCCTTCTTTGGGCTCACCGCTTCTTCCTCCTAGAGACATCAGATCATTAGGTCGCTGTCGTCCATCAGAAGATTCCACTTGTTAATACAATGGTTATGACCCCTCTGACGCCACTGACCTGTTTCTCTTGCCCCACCTCCACTGCTTCCTTCTCCTCCCTCTCTACCTCAAGCGGCCAAAGGAAGGGTGTTGCAGTGGCCGCACGGGAGAAGAAGGGAAGAAGGAGACATGGTAAGGGATAATAGCAGTAGCAACAAGGCAGTGGGCATTCTTCCCACTGCTACAAGTGTGGAGGCATTCACCATTGCATGGTGTGAGAGCAGCACCTTGATTGGACAAGGATCATGCGTAGCCTCAAAGCAGTACATACGCAACGGATGTCCGTCGGTGATATATGGTTGGGTGGTGACGTGACCACAACAACAGTAGGTACAACTTCTTCACCATGCAACAATGTTGATCTGGAACCCCAAAGATCGCGAGATTGTAAATATTTGTGAGCTGCTAGTGCCTTTTGCTCAGGGAGGTGCGAGTATGTTGTCAGAGCTGGGTGGTCCCCAGAAAGCTTGTTCTATTGTGTCCGTTGCCTGTGATGATGCTTGTGGAGGAGCCCAGTCAGCTTGTGATGAGGATGGACTTGACAATACCAACTGGCTTGAGGAGTCACAAAGTCATGTTGTTCTCAGGTGTCCCAAGAATTTTGCTGAGCTTCTAGAAGAGGCGAAGTGTTATGTGGCATGTTGTTCAATGTCAACAACAGGTTGTAAGCAAGTAGCACCTGGATCATTAACTCTGGTGCCACTCATCACATGACTTGTCATCCGTGTGATTTTGTCATGCCCGGTCCCATTGTGTCTGTCTGGTCCATTCACACAGGATCTGGTTTGTCGTTGCCTATCCAAGGTGTTGGATTAGTACAGGTCAATGGCCTCTCAATTCCTTTGTAAAATTACTATATGCTCTTTGTCCCTGATCTCGAGCTCACCCAACTCTGTGGTCGCGCATGCACCAGAATGGGTCTTACTGTTGAGCACTGTACCGACTCTGCCATAGTGACTTCTCTCCATACTTGTGATATTGTTCTTTGTGCCTCAGTTTTCAGTGACTTGTATCATGTTTCTTAGAAAAATCTTGCCTCCTCCCCTTCTCGTGCATCTGTACGTGTGTTTGTTCTGGTGTTTTTTGTGTAGAGCAAAATTGTTTCTTACCATCGCTGCATCTATTATGTGATTCTGAACACTGTGTCCAATCCAATTCGGACTCAACCAGCTGTTGGTGTTTACGTGGCTTCCTTCGAGAAGTCAATCGTCAGTTTGAGTATAAAACATTATTGACATTTAGGAATCACGACCTGAGTACTCGTGCATCTGTTGCCAAAGCTTAATATTAAGTTATTCTATCTCTATTGGAGATAATGCGCAAGTTGTGGTATCTAAAAACACCTCGTATTATTTGACGAGCGGTCTCCTCTGCATTCACATAGGTGGTTGTGGAAACAACAAAAAAACCAAAGCCACTAGTATAGAAAATCAAAAGCCACTAGTGTTGCATTGATGTAACGGACCGTGTCAAGAAAAGCAGTAACAAAGTCCATGCTAATCACTCTCATGAATTTATAAGGAAGGGGAGTTGTTGGAGGAGTCCTGGAGGCCTATTGAAACCTTCCCTCTTCCAAAGACATGAGTCGCATGTTATGCAAAACTCACGGACATCAACATTCCATCCTGGCCACCAAAGTCATTCGAGAGGTTCTTGTCTCGACTTCTGGTCCCACATGACATGCCATCAATGGGTCGTGGAATTGAGAGATAATGACTTCTCAAAGATCTCCCAGCTTTTGCAGAAGGACTTGCTCTTTGTGCCAGTAAACCCATGTAGCGTGCGCCGATCCATACCTTTCAAGATTCAAGAGTATTGAAATCAATCATCCACACAATATTCCATGTATATGATGTTTATGAAACTGTTGTAGTGGATGAACTCTCAAATTGGTAGGCATAGAGGTACATAAGGAGGCCAGCGTTTGCATCTTAGCTAAGGCAAATGTATATGTGTCGATTACTTGACCTCTTGTCACAATACGAGACGACGACCAAAAAACGCATCCCTAGCAAGCGCTGCTTGAGAAATATTCATTTTCTTTTATGTGACGGTCAGCAATGATTCATGTTTTAATCCACCGGCAAGTCTGGCACATATCCTCCTACCACCTGGAGCTTATGCCCAAATTTTCGGGCCGTGTTTCACAGAAACTTTGATCAGCATGAAATACGTCAGTAACCAGCCCTATAGAAACCACCTTACAGGAATCCAGTTATACAAAAAACATTTATCTAAACAAAACCTTCTCAAAACAAGATAATTCCTAGTATGGAGAAGCGGGGAGCTTCCACATTGACTGAATCTCATTGTGTTGGCTCGTATACCCATCAAGCAACAAGTGGATACATAGGCGACGGCGGCTCAAAATCTTCCGAATAAATTCTTGGCAAAAGGGGAGATGGCTGACATAACATAAGCAATCCAAATAGATTTTCTGCAACGAGTGGCAACATCAACAAGTGGAATTAACGTGACATCAAGTCTGCCAGTGAAACCTGTCAGGTAGGAGTGTTTCATAAGGAAACTAAGTCAGACAGAAGGATTCACTTTTCCAGGATTTCAGGTCGGTGCCAGGCACTGATACAGAGGAAGACCCATCACTTCGCATAAGGAGTGGACCCAATTAAAAATACATTGTTGATTTACCTTTTTGGCTACCGCAATGGCCATAAAACACCACAAGATTTTATTGTTGCTTTGATTTTCATAGATTGTCGACTTAGTGGATCGGCCAAATTGATGCATCTTGGTGGATACTACCACGTGAACAATAACTAGCTTATGATTTCACTCGAATATGCCTGTCATATTGGAAAGTTTGGTTGTATGTGGAATAACACCGATGGATTGTGGTCGGTTATGACTATCACGTCCCCTCACTTTCCTGGGGGTAACAATGCTAAATCTTGAAAGCATGTACCACAATGAGGAGCTTTGTTTCACCAGTAGTAAATTGCGTCTTAGCGGGATGAAATTTCTCCTCTCATGTACGGCAGGATGACTGTCATGCATAAGGACTGCTTTGATTCCTGCTACCAACACATCACATTGCACCTCCCACAGTTCCAATGGATTCTGAAGAGATAAGACGGATGTTATTCATAGAAGTTCTTTGAATTCAAGACAACTTGTGCATTCTCAATGTATATCTTCTTGCATGAGTCTAGTTAGCAAAGCTA
Source organism: Penium margaritaceum (assembly GCA_023375785.1). Lineage (NCBI taxonomy): Eukaryota > Viridiplantae > Streptophyta > Zygnematophyceae > Desmidiales > Peniaceae > Penium > Penium margaritaceum. Next base: position 40,206 of record SZWC01012247.1, on the reverse strand, counting down.
CCAGGGTCAAACATCCTTCCATGAATCGTCAGTAGTAGTTTCCAAGGCCCAAGGCAAGATGCAATATAAAAAACATCATCTTCTATTTGGCCAATCTACTATGGCTTGGACCTTTCCCGCGTTGAAGCTCACCTTGTGCAAAATTGCACTTGCTCACATTAGCATAAAACTTCTATTCCTGTGGGGTCACAATGATTTTCCGTAAGTGTTCTTTGTGATCTTCCACTCATTTGCATAGAACACAGATGTCGTTTGGTTGGACAAAGACAAACTGACAATTTTTTTTTGTTTGTTTTTCCTTGGAAGGTTGCGCGGGCATTTGTTATCCCTAAGAACAAAACAAAATGATACCCTACTGCCAAAATGTTTTGTTATAAATCAATTACCTAAAAAACAATTTAAGTATTCGTGTGCGCGGATGATGTTTTGAGTGGTGTTTCAATGTAGTTTTATGACTTTTTTCAGTTTGAAATCACTTGCGCGAAACCTAAATTATTGAAAACCACAAGTTCTTGTGGCACTAGGTTACTCTTTGTGCATCTTAAATGTACAAAAGGTATGCAGATGTAGATTTGATATTACCCTTGAGACAAATCCAAGGAATAAATACTTTAGCCTCTTATAGCTGATCAAATACATCCTAAATCCAGGGTAAGAGGAATCAGATTTTCATTATCTTTTTCAGTGCCTCGTAATGAATGCATATACATAAACCATCACCTTTCTACTTACAAAAAAATCAATACATTGTATGGCTAGCTACTTTTATTGATCCACCCTTTTGCAAGATACTCTTTGCTTTGGCGTTTAACCTCTCACCTTCTTGTCGGACTAAGACAAAACATGAGCCTAAATGGAGGATTTGCCTCAGGTTGGAGCGGAATCGTGTGGTCCATGTATTCTTGTGGTGGAAGCTAGCTGGTGAGTCTTGAAATACATCTAAGTATTTTGCCTACAAAGCTTTGATCTCTTGGAGTCTGTCTTCCTTCACTTTGTTCTCCATGTTTTGTAGCTGAGCAAAGAGATATCAACAACCTTTTGTAATACGTCCCTTGAATTGCATCACAAACAAGTTGGCATGGGCCTTAAGGCCGATGGATGAGAATAATGTACTTCAATTGAAGGTGACGCAATCCCTTTCGGAAAATCAAAATGTTTGTTTGAAATCACATGGGAGCCTTGTTCTTTTTCAGTGTCGGGATTGTCTAGAACCACGTTGAACATGCCAAGAAGATTAAGTAGGTGGAACATGACGCTTTACATGCATCATTCAATAAAAGATTTTGCTTTGCAGGTACCGATCATGGGTAGTACACGGTTATAACCGATGACAACCGCGCCATATGTTGGCTTGTACTCTATGTCCACCTATCGAGTAAAGACAAGGCTGATGACAGAGTTATCCCTTTGTGGGTCGGCCAACACGTTCATGAGAGCACCAACTAGGTGTGCTTTAAAATATATCGACATGATGCTTCCATTATTGGAGTGAAGACACTCGATGATGACAAATGGAGTTTTTTGTAACCACGGAATCAGTATAGCAGATTCCTTAGCTGCCATCTTGCACCAAGTCGGGTTCAAATTTTGTGGCTACGTATGAATGTAACAAGTGCTTTCCAGTTTTTAGAATTTAGAATTTCAAAATCTCTGACCAAAGGTGCCACAATTCTAGTTGCGATCTTCGTGGTGAGGGTGTTTACTTCAAATCACCTTTTTGTGTATTTCTTATACAGTAGCCAATGTTGCAACCACTAAGCAAGTGCGATTGTGCACCTTGTTTACACAGACAAAGTTTAGTGGACACTAATGATGAACAAGTACGGAGTGCGGTTCAACATGAGAGGAAACAAAACTTGAGAAATTTGAACTTGCAAAGAGCTGAAATTGCATAACATGTTTTTCTGAAAACATGAATCCATGCTTGTGATTGATTGTTCTCCCTGATTGGTCTCCACTAATGACATTCAGGGGTGGGAAAAATCTGTTCGGCAGCCTTGTTTATTCTCATGACCGGGCCCATTTTCGCAGCCACGACCCTGTCCACGACCATCTCACCATCTCCTTATGGTACTGCACCATCTCCATGGGGTGTTGCAGATACAACCAATATTGCGGTCTCTTGTCTACCACCAGCAGCATGAGGGCACTGAGCCCTAAAAAGTTCTGGCAAAGCTCCTTGCAGAAGGCTATGTTTCAATACCTATGCTCTACCTTTACCTCATTATTCATGCCTTTTCCTGCCATTCTTCTTGAGTGAGGGCCTCAAAAGTTGCTTTTCTTAAGCCCCACAATGTTGCTCGGCTGTCCTTACAACCCCCGGAGCGTCCATGTGCATGTCGCAGCTTTGCTATGCTTGAGCATTCATCTTTGCATCAAAGTATTGCTTCAAATTCACCGAATACGCTTCACTCATGTAGTCACGGAATGCCCTCCAGATTTTCCAATCCTGGCCCGTGGCCTTAGTGGTGGTCTTGTCCTTCTGGATCTCATTGGCAAGACCATTACAGAAGTGCTTTAGCAGCTAGTACTCGGCAAAATTCAATATGTGGGTACCATCGTCCTTGCTCAAGCTTTGGGCTTACTCCACAAGAGTGGTGAACTCACTTTGGCAGGTCTCAAGTGGGCTATCCAAATCATTATGACAAAGGTAATTATGCATCTTGAGTTTCTTTAAGGCTCTTTGTAACTCCTCACAATGGATTCAGTTTTTTCCCATGATTGTACAGAAGGCCTTCCACGGTATTGGCTACTGCTCCAAGTGAGTTCGATGTACACCCCACTCCTTGACCAGGAACTTGAAGGGCTTGTTTTCAAGTCGCGTCATGTGAAGGTCATCCCATGAAATGAGTGGAACCTTGTGGACATTGCGATCGTGCTTGATGCTATTGAGCGAGTCAATCAGCTTCACGCCCTCTTGGAATATCTCCATACTATATAGGGAAGACATGTTCATGATTGGCGTACTTGAGGTTGGCGGGTCCTCGATGCTACTAGTGGTGGCATCAGCACGTGCGGTGTACTCTGGCTGATGCTGCACCAGTAGATGGGTCACGCTCTGCAATGCCTTGTTGAGGATCTTGCATTGGCGTGTATTCTCGTCGACGGCTAGAAGTGCGAGCTGGCAATTATGGTCAATGTCCATGATGCTTTGTAGGAGGTGAGCTAGGAGGTTGGCGAATGCCATCTTTTATAAGCACTTTCCAACGAACTTTATGATGCTTAAACCAATAAAGTTTATAAGCCCATACCTCCTCTTTGGGGCATTTTAGTGAATTTCTAGCCACCAAAAGCATCACGATGGTAGTGACAAGGTTCGTTCCTCGTTTGAAAACAAATTAAATGGATGTATCTCTACTCTTTGAATGAAAGTCTTCATTGGAAGTCGTAGAATGGTGTCCAAGGCTTGCTTTAGAGGTTTTCCCCTCCGCGTTTCTATGGAGGCAATCGTCATCAAAGGTCCGTGCAAGGAGACTCGTACATTTTGAGTCTCTGGAGGCCCATTTCCATGTTGTTCTCCGTGCTTGTTCTAGACTTCGTACAAGGAGGGGTAAACCATGAGTTGTGAGTTCAGACGTCCACCTCGATTGGCGGCCGCAGATGGCTAGCCGGTGGGTACCCCGTCACCTGACCAGCTGTCGACCATGTAACCAGCCACCTGCTAGCTGGCCGGTAGCGAATGAGTGTCTCGCCACCGGCCAGCGCTTGCTTTGGCGAGGGGTGGCTGGCGGCCACTCCTTGCTATTGCGAGGCGGGAGGGCCAAATAGGCACTTAGGCTATGTTATGTTTAAAAGAACACAAAGAGAAAAACGGGACCATCCCACTATCTTCATGCTCACAATTGTAGGATGTCGCAGAACCCACCTCATTATGCTCAATCAGTGAACCATGTCGCTGATTAGGCATGGAAAGTTATAACGCTCACGAGTTCGTAGAACTTAGGAGTGGGTATTTGTATCACGTATGTAGCATCCGACTCGCCCACTTGAGGATTTTTAGGCTGTTTGGCTGAAGGCATTTTAGCCTCTTACTTGACCTGCGGTGTTTTGTTCCCTATTCTGAGACATTTGACCAATTTGAGAATGGTCAATGTAAACATTGTGAGCTACATTGATGAATTTGTGTTTTTAGGTTGACTTGACGACGATAGACATCTATACAGGAGTGGTTTCATAACTTTGAAACCCCCAGCTTACCAGCGGAGTTTCTTGGAGTGGCCACTCATGACACGGTGTCATACGCATTGCTTGATATGAGCGCCCAAGACCCAATGTATGCCTCATTGGGTTACTTGCTATTGTATGTATGCGCTCAACATGTTCATGTTTCGTACCAGAGGTCCACAAGTCCCTTATCTTTTTGAGTGGGCATTTTTGTTATTTCACAAATAGCCCATCGTGTCGCAAGACCTCGATGTTCACTCCGATGGTCAAGGGTAAATCTACCAACTGACCTCATCCCAATGAATCTTCCCGAACCTTGTCACAACTATGACCACTCTCGCAAATCTATAAAAGAAGCATCGCGACTTTTTTGTCAACTTCTTGATGCACCAAGACGAATCTGGATTTATAAAGATGCATCTCGCATCTTCACTGTCAATGCTCAAAGTCCCCCGATTTCTTGGTGGACCTTCCCGATTTCGACCACTCACAACGCGACTCCGCACGAGTCCCTCGAAAATTGACCCAACGACTCCGACTATGCCTCATTCGTAACTCAACACCTGTATACATACATGTTTGATCATTTCGACACTTGTTATCAAAGTACACTTAAGTCTAATTATTAATTGCTCAAGTGTCCCAAATTCTAAATCATGTTCTACCTTGTAACTTCTACTTGTTCACCATCTAACCTCCATTTGGCATAACACTTGGTATCAGAGCGCAGCAGTGCTGGAGAGGCATTCGTCTACTCTGCTCACCCAGAGCACAACCTCACACAAGACGTCAGCACATCTTGCACGTCAAGAATTTGCAGAATTTGCGACTACGACGTGAGGTGAGCAAGCACAACCGACTGGCAGCGGGTCTTCGGCGAGAACTTTGGTAATGGAGGAGCAAAGCGTGCCTATGAACGTGAACCCTAAAGCAACAGAAAATGCTAGCGTGACAGGCTATGTGGTAGCTAGACCAACCCCTACAACTTCGATGACCAATCCTGTCATGGACCAAACGGCGGTAAACCAGCTACCCCTACCAACAGCCTCAACGATGACAGTAGGGACAACTCATGGCACAGGAAAACAGGTGCGGATCAACAGGGAACTGGCAAACCAAATCTATGCGCTTTGTGGGATTAACAGCCATCTACTCCAAAAACTCAATGGTACGATGGAGGCTCTTCGTAATGCAAGTGCAAAGGAAGCGGTACTCGTTGAGAGAAATTGCCAACCCTCAAATAAACCCAACATTTGTTCGACTCCACCAGAACCATTCAATTCTGCAAACTCAAAGGGACCGACGGTTTGGATTTGGCTGACGAGTTAGGAGGTGTAATTCACCACTGTTGGGATCAACAAAGATCAAAAGAAAAGTGACCTTGCGGTCGCTCTTTTGCGTGGCATGGTGCTACATTGGTGGTCTGATCTAAAGACCATCCAACGATAGCAGGAGACGAGCGAGGCATCATCAACTGCCAACGATGCCCATCTCATATCACCGACCGCACATGTTCTTCCCTTGGAGCAGATCAAGAAACAATGGCAAGACGCCCTGACGCCAACAACCGACTAGAACACACCCTACTGCCACATGAATTCGTGCATGAGTAATTATTTTTAAAAACAAATTCATGTATTTGTGTGCAAGTACAATAAGTTTCTAGTATTTTTTGTGCGATTTATTAATCATCCGTGGACCAATTCGAGCTTTCGCAAGAAAAAATCAAATGTGCGCTTTATTGCTCCCGCCACGTGGTTGCAAAGGACGTTTCTGACCCATATTCAACGTTTTTCATGCACAACCTTTGGGATATTGAGCACGCTTGCTGAAATTTTGTTCTTTTTGTGTGTGGTTTGTACATCTTTCGTTGTACTAGTGTGCAAACCCAATAACATTTCAAAAACAAAAATTGTGTGCGACCCCTAAATTAATTAATAGCACAAATTCATGTGGCAGTACAGTATTCTTGTGCACGATGCTCGCACGTTTTGGATGATTGAACAAAAGTTTTGAAGTACGGTAGAAACTCCAGTGTCTCCGTCAGCAATCTAGTGTGACAGAGTACACGCGGAGATTCCGCAAGGTCATCATCAGAGCAGACATCGCAGTTGATGAACTCTATCTTCACTACAACAACAGCCTCAAACAGCAGGCCAAAAGGGGGGGAGAAGTCGTAGATATTGAGTTGGGAAACGACAAAGGGCAGGAGTAAAAGGGGCCACTCTTGTCCGTGAGGAGCAATCTGCGCCGAACAATCGCCCATTGGAATGGCCTACATTTCTACAAAGGGGTTTCTGAGATTGCAAAGTTTGACAAGGGGTAGGAGGATGACCAACTGGTAAGACTGCTAAAACTTTAACCTCGAGGATGTAAAAGTTGCACAACGGTACCAAAACTATTAGATGGAGGAGCTTCACACAGCTTTGTGAGCAATGACATGGTTTGCAAGCTAGGTTTGTAGACCAAAGAAGGGGTGTTTAAAGGGAAAGCCATCGATGGGAGATTACAAATACGGAGACTCTGAGAACCACTATGACTACAAGTGGGAGATCCACAAGAGGTAACAGTCTGGAGGTCTTGTCCAATGAGCGACTACAAAACCATCCTTGGACGATACTTCTTGTACCGTCACAATCAGCAGGTCAACTGGAACAGCAATGACGTCTACGTGGAAATCGACAATGCCAAACAATAGCTTTTGCGTAAGGGACAGATGCCTACAGTGGAAGCAACATAGGTGGAAGCATGAGAGGAAGCCACAGTAGCCGAGAAGTGACAACCTGTGTAGCCGATACCGCCCAACGTGGCCAAGTACCCTACTGCTCCTTAACTTCAACGAGTGGAATTTTAATAATTTGGTGATCCTTAATTTTCATCCTTGAATTGGGTCAAATTGTATTGGTCGTTGCTTGATTCCATTGGTAACGCAGGGGGTGGTCCCTTAAATACGACGATGGATCATGATCATCTTCTCGGTGATCCTTAACTTTGACGACACTCGTTCGTTGAGCGATGAGCACGTTTTTTTTTGCAGGGTCATCGCTCAACGGGCGAGTGCCATTGGCCAATGCGTTTCACGCTGTTAGGCGTGTCTAGCCTAGCATTGGGGCAACCTGTCACTGCCACGCTCGCGTGTGGTGGTAGCGGTGGGTTGCTCAAAATCCTTAAGTGGCTTGGAGTGTGTTTTAGGTCTTCCATCACTTATGATTCATTGTTTTCTATTCAACGGACAACACCCAAACATCATGGAACTTTTTTGACCAAGGTGTCCGCCGAGGAACGTGCCTATCGTCTCCATGGTGTTGCTCATCAGGGGCCTCCTCCTCGTCCTACATGCTCAAAACGCCTAGTTGGGCATCAGGGCAAGGCAATGTTCCTCATGTTTGACGACTCCATGGACAAACACAATTGGCATCGTACAATGGCGCCTACATCAACGGTACAATGGTGCACTCATCGCTAATGCTACACGGTGGAGTGCCGATGGCGTTGTGCATGCCGTCGGGTGTCCAACTGCCGTTGCCCACCACGAGTGTCCATGATGCTCCTATGCATGTGTACACCTCCTTCTCCCCTAGCACAAGTACATCGAAGGTGTCCCTCCCTCCTTTCATCCCCGTCAGCATCTTGCATCCGCATCCAAGTGCTGGGAACATGGAGCACGCGCCTGCTGATGACGTCCCCATCCATCATCATCGATTAACGGTAGAAGAGAAGGGAAAGGCGTCCGCCGTGGAGGAGATTCCCCTTCTTCTCCACCGGTCCGAGAAGACCTGGCTTGCTCGTGGGCCCGGTCCCATCATCATCAGGTCTCCCCCACGTCAACCATCTATGACTGTGACAGCTCAGATGATGATGTGTCCGGGTCTTCTTCCAGTCGGATGGCCAAGTGAGTGACGATAGCACCGACACTGAGTACCTTGCCCTCTACACGTCAATGGGTATAACTCCTACATCAATGGCATCAAGCGCAAGTTCCATGATGTCTCGCAAGTGTGGAAAATACGCGGATTGGTTTGGGAGTGGACATTTTCATACAATCTACCATGCCTGCAAATCCCAGTCGTCGGCCTATGCAACAGTGTGGCATATGAGACCCAGTTTCAGGAATCCTGATGGATATTGTGTCTTCAATAAAACTGCTCCTAACACTGTGTCACAATGGTTCCTGGAAGGCGATAAGGTTCTGAAGAAGCAGTACGAGGCTGCCGTTCTTGCGGCGATTGCATTTGTTCTGTCGGCGCTACTGAGTGAAAAAAAAAAGGAATCATGGTTGTCGGGGTAAGCGGGCTTGGCTGTTCGAGCATCCTGGGATTGTCCATGGAATTTGATTGGCACTCGAGGATGCTCGTACATCCGATCATGCTTTGAACCCAAAAGTGATCCGGCGTGAGATTTGGGGTGTTCGTGCACGTCATGCTCCAGATCAGCTTGAATTACTTGGCCGTTGTGCGTTTGCACGTTCGTGGATGAGAAAGTTTGTGAAAAAAAAAGTGGGATGGTCTTGGAGGAGTGGAACAACTGCCGCACAGAAACTGTCCGCCGACTTCGACAACAAGATTCTGACCTTCCACCATTGTGCAGCCAGCATGGCCACGCTGTATGAGATCAAGCCTTTTCTTGTGATCAATGGCGACCACACGTCCATCCAGCTGCTTCCAACTGCTGGACACACTTACGCACCAAAGGGAAGCCATGAGATCGGCATCACGGGATTGGAGGAAAAGAATGCGATCATCTTGCTCATTGCATCCTCCATGACCGGCGAGCTCTTGCTGATGCAACTAACCTTTGGCTGAAAGACCAGCAGGTCGGTGCCACGTGGAGAAAAAGCCGGAAGGCTGCTCAAAGAGGGATGGAACCTGACGTGTTCTACTCGCTTGGCAAACACGGACACCACAAAGGAATGGGTTCGCACGATCGTCGTCCTGTACTACAAGCGAACCTATACGGTGTTCGGTGTCCGCGAGGGTAAGCAAAATCTCCTTCTTGTCCTCGACACCTAGCCGCCGCACTGCAGCGTGACTTTTCAGCTGTGGCTCAAGGACAACTTCCGTTGCATCCATACAGCGTACATCCCTGCCGGATGCACTGGTAAGGCACAGCCGGCTGATGTCGGCTGTCATCAACTGTCCACTCAAAAACAAGCTCAAGGAACGTTTTGCATCATGGGGTGTAACGCGTAGTCGTGAGGGTCAGAGCATGCACATAGGCATGAAAGATGTGAAGGAGGAGTCTTGTGCATGGTTTTTCATGGCTTGGGAGTACATCGCAATGTGGAACCCATGTTGATGAATGCATGGGCCAAATCGGGGTTCACCAGGGTGTTTGATCCATCATTCGAGCATGCGGCAACACCTTATGCCGCTGAACTGCTATTCCATGGTGCAGTGGTGGAGGAGGAGGATGAGGCGGCGTAGAATCTTGATTTGTTGTCGTGTAGTGCTTTGAAGTGATTCTTTACGAGTCTCACTTCCCACGTTCATCGTTGCAACTTGAATCTTTGCACATTCGTTTTCCTTGACATCGTGAACATGACCAAGCTTTGCCGAATGCATGTTTTGAATGAATGGACTTTGTAATGAGGGTAAAAAAGCCACCATCATAGACAGGAAATGTAGTACAACCCAAGTAACCAATATGCATGTACTTTTTCTGATATTTGACTCTTTCCTCTTAACACTAGTTTGGTGAACCGTTTATTTTGACTAATTCAATTCTTTTGACACTTTCTGACAAGCAAAAAGATTACTATCAAAATCAAGGGGTAGTAGGGTACTACATACGACAAGGAGCCCGTGCGTGGCTTGTACACCTCAAGCCAATGGAGCAAGCAGAAGTGGTACTAGCTGCCTCATCATCCTCATTAGCCTCATCAGCCTCATCAGCATCCACAAAGTCTGTGATGGTACCCAAAGAGTTTGCACTGCTCATCCACGATTTTGTGAACGTCTTCCTCGACAAACTCCCCAGAACCTTACCTCCTCAACGAGACATCGAACATCGCATTCAACTAAAGCCGGGCAGTAGACCTACAGTTCGAGGAGCCTATCAAATGAGCAATCAGGACCTGACCGAGCTGAAAAAACAGCTCAACGAGATGCTCGGTGAGGAGTTCATCCGCCCATTGACGTCAGCATACGCAGCATCGGTATTATTTGTAAAAAACAAAACTGGTGAGATGTGGATGTGTGTGGACTATCGGAAGTTAAACGACGCTACCATCAAGAACCGTTACCCTCTTCCTCGAGCTGACGAACCTTTCGGCCAACTTTGAGGGGCTCAAGTTTTCAGCAGAATAAACTTGTGCAATTGTTATCACCAGAAATGCGTGGGAAATTCCGACATCGTGAAAACGGCATTCTGAAATCCTTATAGGCATTTTGAGTTCACGGCAAAGCCATTTGGACTGACGAATGCTTCGGCGACGTTCATTTTTTCCGGAAAATATTCATGCTCTGATTGTACCTTGACGAATTTTTCGTGGTGTACCTTGACAACATTCTGGTGTACAGCCGCACCCCGGAGAAGCACGATGGACATCTTCGAAAAGTTCTCAAAGTTTTAAAAGGAGAAGTTTTCAGAAAACTCTCAAAGTGCGACGTTGGTCACCGTTTGATTGATTTTTAAGGCCACGTCATCAACGGTGGACGGACCACCATGGATCCAAAAAAAGTGGCAGCAGTCGCAGATTGGCCGACGTCAACCAAAGTTCAAGACATTCAAGTTTTCCTCGGCTTGTACAATTACTAACAGTGCCAGCGCCTCTTTCCAACCTTACTTGAAAAGAAAATGACTGCCGGTGGGGAGACAACGAACAAGAAGCATTCACCGCTTTGCGAGACGCTCTGACCTTGGCGCCAGCCCTACAATAAGCCGATCCAATGGTCCACTGTGTCAGACCGAGCCATTGGCGCAGCCCTCCTACAAGACCACTGCAATGACAAACGACCGGTTGCCTACATGTCTCAAAAACTGCAAGGACTGGAACTCAACAACGCCGAACATGAGAAAACAATGATGGCAGTCATACATGCATTCAAGACGTGGCAGTGTTACCTGGACTGCCACCGATGCATCGTACACACCAGCCACCATGTGTTGAAATATCTAAAAATGCAAACGAATCTCAGTTGACTTCAAACCCGATGGATGGAGTTTCTTGAATCCAGGTTCGACTTTATCATCGAGTACCGGCTAGGAAGAATAAACTCGGCACATGCACTCATCCACCGACCAGTTTTAATGGCTGACATAGCAATGCTACAGCTACAACGCGACCCATATCTTGAGTGGCTGTCTACATGAGGCTAAGAACAACACGATGGATGAGACAAGGTAAAATTCTGGTACGACGCACCCTGTTGGCCACAACACTTCACTCGCCAGGTGATCGTTCCCCCGAATGAGGAGGTTCACCGCTTGCTGCTCGAAGAGTGCCATGACACACATCCACGTGGACGCTTCATAGAGGACAAGACACTGAAGAAACTGGCGGAAAACCACTGGTGGGACAAGATGCAATCCAACGGGGCTAGCTTCTGTAAAGCTTGCTACACATGTTAGCGACTGAAATCTTGTCGCACGCGGCCACTCGGACTTCTGCAGCCACTCCCTATTCCGACGGATAACGTGGGCCGACATCTTCATGGACTTTGTCACAAGATTACCGGACACACCCGAGAGATATGCAGCGATCCCGGTGGTCGCCGATATTCTTTGAAAGATGTCCCACTTCATCTCGATAACCACCACTATCACTGCTAATGGAACAGCAGGACTGTTCCTAAACATCATGATGCGGCTACATGGCGTACCGAGAACAATCATGAGCAACGGCCGCTGAAATCATAGATAATTCAGTAGTTTCCACCGGACGGGTAAAACTCCATTTGAAGTAGTGTATGGCAAACTTCCCCCCACATCGGCCGGACTACGAAGTCGTAGTAACATTCCCACGGTCGACGTTCAACGCCAAGACTTCACCACCATCTGGGAGGAAACATGGCATATCCTTGCAAAAACATGAGGAACAATAGCTGGTCTACATCACAACGGCGACGTTTTTGTTGCTGGAGACAAGGACCTTCTGGGCTTGGCTAACATCAAACTCCACAGAGCTGATTGTTCGAAACTCAAACCACGATGGTTGGGGCCATTTGAGATCGAGGACATGCAAACCCCCGTGGTTGCACGACTCAAACTCCCGGACACTATGCAACTTCATCCGGTGTCCCATATCAGTAGACTCAAGCACTACCGAGACCCTGGAGAGAACTTCCCCGACAAGGATATCCCTCCCCCTCCTTCAGTTCAAGTGGTTGAGGACACAGAGTATGTCATCGGGGACATCCTTGACTATTGATGACGAGACAAGAGGAGAGAATATCTCATCAAATGGCATGGCTACGACGTCGCGCACAATAGCTGAGAACCTTACGACAACCTGCGAGACGTGGATAACCTAATCGACGGCTATTACCGCCATCACCGGGCCACATCCATACGCGCGCCGGGACATCGCAACTAAAAGGGGGGAAGTGTTATGTACCAGACGTACACCAGTCCCTAATCTTTCCAAGTGGGCATTTCTGTTAGTGCACAAATAGCCCATCGTGTGGCGAGACCTCGATATTCACTTTGACGGTCAAGGGAAAATCGGCCAACTGACCTCGCCCCCAGTGAATCTTCTCGAACCTTCTGACTACTTCGACCACTGTCGCAAATTTATGAAAGAAGTATCACCACCTTTCGGTTGACTTCTTGACGCACCGAGACAAGTTTGGATTTATAAAGATGCATCTCGCATCTTCACCGTCTATTCTCAAAGACCCTTGATTTCCCGACAGACCTTCTCAAATCCGACCACTCACGACGCAATTTTGCATGTGTCTATCGACAATCGACCCAACAACCCCAATCATGCCTCATTCGTAACTCGACACTTGTAGATGTATATTCGATCATTTCAAAACTTGGCATGGAATTACACTTACTTCTAATTATTCATTTCTTAATATTCCAAATTCTAAACGGGGAAATGGCGCGCCGCCTGACTTGACTCAGATCGCTCAACCATCTGGTCAATCTTCTCGCGTTCATCGCCAGGTGTCTAGCTTTCTAAATTCATTTGTGAAACGGTTACACGTTGATTTCATATCGCAGGATACCTGCGACTCGAAGTATATTCGCCTGGTGTCGTTGATTGAGAAATATGCACTTCTGGCATTCTCACTCACAAAAATGCATGGAGCGTTTGTACTCATCTACCGTGCGCGAAACCTGATTTGCGCCATTGGGTAATGAAAAGTGCGAAAAGAGCAGGCAAGCAAGAGAGGATTTCACGATGGACTAGAAAAAATGTCGAAGAACATGGGTTTGCGATGCATTTGACAGATGAGTCCACCGTCCTCTCATGTTTTTCACAGTGACACAACTGTTTGTGTACTTCTAAATGGTACAATGTCTATGGACAAGATCCTCCGTCGCACAAATATCTTTGGACATGTAAAAGGCGGGAACTGGTCTTCAACATTCATGTACCCTCTGACCGTCTAACGAAAACACCGATAGACAGGTGGCGTCGCTTAAAGGATCTTATCGAATCTCTCCGACCTGCGAATTTCCTATTGCGGTCAACTCGTCTAGCAAGAACTCGAATCCGTATTGACGGTTCAAGTAATTAATGTAGAACGCAACTTTGTCAAGCACAAATCTGACCGCTGCGCCATCGCACGACTAAAACTGTGCCGGCTAAGGCATTGCGCAAAACCGCCCAATTCTAAATCGTGTTCTCCCTTGCAACTTCTACATGTTGAACATTTTTGCTCCGTTCGGCACTTGTCATCGAAGTGCACTTACTTCTAAACAAAACCTATCCAAGTATCTCAAGTATTCAGGTTTCGTTCTGCTCCGCACCTCATTCTTGTCAACCATCCACTTTCTGCAATGCATGACAGGAGCGACCGAGGTATCCTGTTATTTGTTTTGTAAATTCCGGGATTAGCGATGAAAATGTTTCAGCTCGTGGATACAGCAGTTACAAACGTTTGCTCTATTGTATACTACAGCCATGACACACATGCCCGATTTTTCTCCACGTAATGTTTTTTCGATCATATGCACTGCACTATGCTTTCGCGGACGACAGTGGAGTCCGCTTGAATACGCCGACTGCAGCACGATCGTCTGCTCCTGCTCCTTTTTGAGGCTTGTCCTTTTCTTTTCTTTTAGGAACCTCAAGAGTAGGTCATAGAAATCCAACCCCTCCTTTACTCCATCCTGGGTAGGATGTGCGGTGCGAAGGGAATAATACCACCAGTCGAGTGGTGGTGACCTCCAAAAGAACAAAGGCGAAGATCAGACCCGAGGGTCATCACCTGGCACTTTGGAGTGAGGGGCAACACTCTCTGACTGTCATAGGATTATCCTCTTACTTCAGGTAAAAACCTACTCAGGAGGCCTATTGATTGCAATCAATCGAAGGTTAGGCAAGCTCGTCCTTTGGTTATGCTGGGGTCAATGAGTAGAAGTGGGAGCTCGCCAGAGACAACCCGTTGTTGTGGAAAAGGTGGGTATGCTCGGTATTGGGTAAAATGGATAGGAGGCGAGTGAAGGATGAGTTAGAGGTGCCGGTGGAATGGAGGACGTGGCTGGGGGGGGGGGGGGGGGGGGGGGGGGAGGCTACTCCACAACCAACAGCTGTAGCAACGTCCGGTAGAAAGGGGACATCCAGGAAGTGGATATGGTGGATATGAGGTGTGGTCATGTGAAGGGGGTGGGGTGCGGCATAAGCGGCGATGCTGGGGGGAGGAGAGGCTGCTCAATCCCATCAGCTGCAGCATCGCCGTGGAAACAAAAGGCGTAAGGGGCACGAGCTCTACGGGCACGAGCTGCACGTAGGATGGGTTACATGGGTAGAAACAACGGATGCAAGAGTAGCACGGTATGAGTGGGACACGGATGATGACAGGAGATTAGGTGGTGACTGCACATGAGGGGAATTTCTCGGGGGTTGAGGTGGCTGGGAGAATAATCTCTCTCTCTCTCTTGTTCTCTCTATATCTCTCTTCCTCTCTCTCTCTCCCTCCCTCTTTCTCTCTCGCTTCTCTCTCTCTCTCTATCTCTCTCTCTCTCTCTCTCTCTCGTCCTCTCTCTCTCTCTCTCTCTCTCTCTCTCTCTT
>SZWC01012247.1:9690-24416 GCA_023375785.1 Penium margaritaceum | reverse complement strand
TGTGTATGTGTGTGTGTGTGTGTGTGTGTGTGTGTGCGTGTGTGTGTGTGTGTGTGTGTGTGTGTGTGTGTGTGTGTGTGTGTGTGTGTGTGTGTATGTGTGTGTGCGTGTGGTTGTTTGTGTGTGTGTATGAGGGTGAGAAACGTGTGGGCCAGCTGGGTTTTTGTTTTTGCCGGAGGCGCTAGGTGGTGGAGGACCGGCCAGGGAGGGTGGCATGGTGCTCGGACCTGAATTGTGCTAGGGTCATGGTGGTGCAGACTTGAAGGACTGAGGGAGTTTTGTGCATGTCCGAGCTGAGGTGGGTGAGCAAGCTCTGCACACCGCGACGCAATGCCCATCGGTAAAACTTTCTGTTGCATTGCCATTGCTCGGGGTGTGGTCCAGGAGAGGGGAGGATGATGTCGTCGTCCCCGCGTAGTGCATTGTACGCATCCATCTCGGGGAGGTTTGCGGCATGAGCTGATTTGACGGTTGCGAGCGATAGGTGCATAAGTGATCTGAATCTTGCTTTGAAGGCGAGCTCATCATGAAGGTCAGTTTTATGCTCCTTGCAGCAGAGGGTGCAGTAGTCAGTGGAGAAGGAGATGAGGGCGGGTTTTTTCAGGAAGTCACGGAAGTGAAGTCGTGCAGTTATGTTGGCGCACGTAGGGGCGTCGGCTGGTCCAATGACTGTGCCAGCGAGAATGTTGGGCGAGTGTTTCTCTCGTTGTACAGGGTTCAATTGGAGGACGGAGCGGAGGGGGGGGCCGAGAATGTTCCAGCCTTCTGCGGCAGGGGTGATGTGAGGATTCGAGCAATGTCGCTTGCTCGATTCTTACGGGGCACATGGCTGATAATGATGCCTATTGTCGCTGCCGATGGCTGTGAAGGTGCAGAGGTCATATCAAGGGCGACTGCAACGGAGATGGGTGTGGCAGCGCTAGGAACCTTGAATTTGAGAGGTCCTAGTCTGTAGAAGGTTTCAGCCACCTTTTAGGACTCCAAGGTGACGTCCCAATATTGCATCTAGTTACCGGGGTTGTTGGCCCGGATGGAGGTGTCACGCACCCAGATCTCCTTTGCAGCGCTTGATAGAAAGCGCTTCTTGTCCAGGAGACACTTGCAAGCAGCTTCTGCTACGTGAGTTGAGATGGCAAGCGCTGTTTGCGGAGATGAGAGGAGGACAACATCATTGTCAACCTGGAAGGGGTTGGAGATGGGAGTGATGGAAGTAAGAGCCACTGGTTCTGTAGAGAGGTTGAGAGATACAGGAGCAGCAGGACTCGAAAGGAGTAAGGGAGGAATGGTAGTGGATGGTTGGAGTGCCCCTCCGACATGCGCGGGAGAGGGGGTGTCAGCGATCGAGGCAACAGTGGGAAACGATTGTTTCCTGGGCGCGTTGCGCTTTCGTTTGTTGGATGTGTTGATGAATCCAGAAGTCAGGCCGGCGAAATTCCTACGCCAAGCAGCAGGGAGGTGAAAAGGGCACGGATTTTAGCGAGGGGGAAGGCTGAGCTGGTATCTTCAGTTGGAGGTATGAGTAGGGGAAAGGCATGAATGTCTACAGTGATTGTGGTGAGAAACTGAATGGATTTGCGAGTGTGTTGCTGTGAAAGATGTTGGAGGTGGTCATTGATGTGAGAACATGTGAGATGAAAGGTTTCCCACAACAGTGAAAGAGCAAGAGGCAAGATTTGGCAAAAGTGATGGTCGCATCTCCATTTCCACAAGGAATGAAGGAGGGTTAGGTGGTAGCATGTCCAGATAGAATTGCGTTGCTTTCGAGGTGGTGCACGAAAGAGGAGCATCTTCTCAGGGGGGTTCTGTTTATGGAAGGCACGCAAGTAGGAATGTCGGAAGCTGTGACAGGGAGAATGGAAGGACAACGTAGAAAACAGTGAATATAGTCTTCTGCGGCACCACAAAAATCGTAGACAGATGTATCCTCCCCAAGGATAGGTCCTACCCGAGTTCCCACTTGAATGCATCTAGTGGCAATGCAGAAGAGGATATCTCGTCCACGAAGTGGAAACAACGGATTGAGGCAAATGGGAATGATTTTACGCCAAGGAAGAGAATACCCAACAAAGCCATGCCAGCGAGTAAGTCTTGGAGAGATCTCTCTTAAAAGGCGGTTTGGAAGAAACTATTTGGTTGCTTTTTTCACTGAGAATTTGCTTGGAATGGTTAGGCGGAAGATTTTAAAAGGACATTTCACCCAGCTAAATCTCGCGCATTGATCCTCAGAGCGTGGAGGTTGGGTGACCACAATTGGAGTAAGGGATGAGATTCGTGACGTCATGACCTCCAAGTGCTTGGTAGGGAGGCATATCTTGCAGTGTTGTGAAAGACAAGGACAGTAGCGAGGCCGTCAGAGATACTTTCACGCAAGACCACATGCGGCGGCCACTCTTGGAATTGATACTGGGTTTCTGTGTAGAAGTTGTTTTCAGTGATGTCCCACGGAGCGTGTTGAGGCTGAGGCAATTGGTCCATTCTGTGGTAATACCCCAGTGAACTTTGAATTCAACGAATGACTTATGCCATAACTGTTTCGACCACAATTCTGGTGCCTTGTAATTACTTAGGGGGTACATTTGAATTCGACAAAAAACAAGGGGTGCATCGTTAAATTCGACAACATGGGGTATTTCAATAATTGAAATCGACGAATTCTATTTTTTTTTGCTGCTCACTCTCGCATTCGTCTCTGTTTGAACGCGAGAGTGAGAAGAATTTGACCATTCGACATTTCGAATGGTCGAACGCTCGTCTTGCTTGCGTTTGTCGTTCCACCGAACGGCAAACGCGAGGTAGGGAGCGTTCGGTGGCCTCGACAGCCACCGAAACTCAACCCTAAGTGTTCGAACGTCGCTGAGCACATTAAACTAAAAACAACAACACACAGGTGTAAGACAGAGTAGAGTGAGGACCCAGTTACGAAAAATGCAAACCCAAAAGGGTAGACCGTTAAAATCAACGAAGTTGTTTTGGAATTATTTTGGTGGTACTTTTAAATTCGACGTTCGTCGAATTTAAAAGTAACCAGGTCTTCACTTGTAACGGGCTGAGTCTCCAGCTCCTGCTCTGAAGTCGTCGTCGGAGTTCGCAGAATGGCGTTCTCAGTCCGCGTCAGGGGTTTACCCCCTTCGCAAGACTGAGGGGCAATCGTCATCAACGACCCAGAGCAGGGAGACTCGAATATTTCGAGTCTCCGGAGGCCCATTTCCGTTTTTGACCAAACCCCTGGTTTTGGGACCCAAATCGGGGGTTTTTACCTCGAACTCGTGTGTTCGCACGAGTTATTCCGTTTGTTTTACGTCGAAGTTCATCATAAACAAACTTTGAGATTCTTTTTGTCGTTCTGGCGCGAAATCGTCGCGTGCGAGGCACGCTGGCGATTTCGCGCCAGCTATTCTGAACTCCCCCTCGCTCCCCCTATCCCTCGTCCTCTCTTGCTCGTTTGCAAGGAGGGCGAGAGGGAACGAGGGCACGAGGCCACGAGGCCTCGCCCTCGAGGCCCTCGTGGCCTCCCAGCTGCCGATCCGGCTGAGGCCGCGATCGGCGGCTGGCAGCAAGCCGGCCGGTGGCCGGCCGGTCGCTTGGCCGGCCGTCGGCCGTCCAGCCGGCCGGCAGCGAGCTGCCCAACGGCCAGCGAATTGCTGGCCGCCGGCCAGCCCTCGCTGACGCGAGGGGTGGTGCACAACCACCCCTTGCATCAGCGAGGAGGGAAGGCCGAACCGGCCCTCCCGCTACATACCTCCCCACATATTGTGAACCGTCCCGGTTCATGAACAACAAGTAGGATTGTCAGTCAGTGAGTCATCAACATTGTGAAAGAAAACTAATAATTTCAATCACCAGCTAAACATGAACACGTGCATGGTACTTAGACCTAAGCTGCAGCTTGTAGGTCAGCACGGCTAGCGGCCTCCCCCCTTTAGGCTGGAGCGTCCGCACGACAATCATGTTGGGCGTCCCCAACCTCCTATGGTTGCTGTCCATGAATGCTGCCCTGTGGGAATGTTGTTCACTTTTCCCGCGTTCAGGTGGTACCTCCTTCCACGCGTCGATCTGTGCGAGCTGCAAGCTCGCTCCAGTACTCGTTGACCACCCCAGTGGGCAACCGAGATTCGGGCTCGCATGAATTATGTTCAGGTCCACAACCGGCCCAATGAACGAGGTACTCCCTGACAACGCGCGACCGAAGAGTACGCTCTCGGTGCTTGAGTAGGCGAAGGACCTCGTATTGGCCGTCGGTAGCCAGGACTGCAGGCGGTGGCTGAACGGTTCCTTCTGCCGTGTACGGAGCCAGCAGGCTCACATGAAACACGTCATGTATCTTCATACTCGGCGGAAGTAGCAATTGGTATGCCACTGGCCCGATGCTTGCCACAATGGAAAACGGCCTAATCCACTTCGGTAGAAGTTTTCTTGCCCCTGGAGACTTCAACCGAAGGTTTTTAGTGCTGAGCAGCACTTTGTCACCGATGTCAAACAACACCTCCTGGCGACCTTTGTCGGCATATGCCTTTTGTCGCTGCCGAGCTGCTTGAAGGTGACCCTTCGCCTCCTGTAACAAGGAGTCGATGCGCTCGGCAAAGGCTTGAGCGGAAGGAACCTGCCCTCCTGTAATCCCACTCTTCACCAATGAAGAGGGTACCACTGGATGCCGACCACTGTTCAACACGAACGGTGTGAACTGTGTGGACTCGTTCACCGAGTTGTTCACCGCAAACTCTGCCGGTGCTAGGAATTCATCCCAATCATGCATGGTAGGGTCCACGTACATGCGGAGCATCTGCTCCAGAGTGCGATTCATGCGCTCTGTTTGTCCGTCAGTTTAAGGGTGAAATACTGTCGTCATTTGCGACTCACTGCCAAAGTACTCGTGCATCTTTTGCCACAACTTACTAGCAAATTTTCAATCTCCATCGGAGATAATGCGCAACGGCAAGCCGTGGTACTTTACGACACCCTCAAAGAACAAACGAGCGGTCTCCTCTGCGTTCACGTCAGTGGTTGTAGGAATGAAGTGTGTCATCTTCGTCAAAAGATCCACAGCCACTAGTATTGCATCATGGCCACAGGCCGTGTCCGGAAGACCAGTAATGAAGTCGATACTGACGCACTCCCATGGAGTCCCAGGAATGGGAAGCTGCTGGAGGAGTCCCGCAGGCTTCTTGTTACTAGCCTTATTCCGAAGACATGGACCGCATGTCATGCAATACTTGTGGACATCGACACTCCACCCTGGCCACCAATAGTGGTCCGAGAGTGCCTGTCCGGTCTTTCGGGGTCCCACGTGACCTGCGACCGGCGGGTCGTGGAACTGGGAGATAACCTTTGCTCAAAAGTCTCCCGAGTTTGGCACAACAACTTGTTCTCCGTGCCAGAAGATTCCTGCGGCCTCCACCAAGCCATACTTGTCCAGATTTCGAGAGTCTTGAAACCAAGAATCCACACAGTATCCCATCCAGATCCTGTTTACAAAACCGTTGTAATGGATAATCTCTCGTGGTGGTTTCCGCAGAGGTGCAGGGGGATCTGGTGGTTGTACGGATGTTGTTGCAATGGCCATAAAACACCCACTGCCCTCGGTAATTGCTTTAATTTCCACAGGCTGTCGGCTTAGTGGATCGGCCACATTGATGCGTCCTGACCGATATTCCCATGTGAACGAGAATCGACTCAGGTATTCGCTCCAACGCGCCTGTCGTCTTGACAGGTTCGGTTGCGTTTCGAAAAACACCAATGGATTATGGTCGATCACGACCGTCACACCCCCTTCAGCACCCTCAAGGTAGCAACGCCACATCTTGAAAGCGTGTACTACCGCAAGGAGCTCTTGATCCCCAGTCGTGTACCGCGTTTCCGTGGGTATGAGCTTCCGGCTCTCATACGCAACTGGGTGACCGTTCTGCATGAGGACGGCTCCAAGTCCAACTATCGACGCATCACATCCAACCTCCCACGGTTGCGATGGATCCGGAAGAGCTAGGACGGGCGCCGTGGAGAGAAGCTGTTTCACTTTGAGAAAAGCGTTCTCGCAATCAGATGTCCATTCCCAACGCACGTCTTTTTGCGTGAGCCTAGTTAGCGGTGCTACCAGGGTCGAATATCCTTGTATAAACCGTCGAAAGTGGTTTGCAAGGCCGAGGAAAGACTGAATATGCCCAACATTTTCGGGGCGTGGCCAGTCCACAACGGCTTGGACTTTTCGTGGGTCGACGCGGATGCCGTCCTTGGCGACGATGTGTCGAAGGTACTCGAGCTCATCTTGTGCAAACTTGCACTTGCTCACTTTCGCATAGAACTTCTGTTCCCGAAGGATTGCGAGAACTTCGCGCAGATATTCTATGTGCTCTTCCATTGATTTGGAGAAAACCAGGATGTCATCCAGGTAAACCAAGACAAACTGTCCGAGTTGCTTGGCGAACGTTCGGTTCATTTCTCCTTGGAAAGTTGCCGGGGCATTTGTAAGCCCGAAGCATAACACTCGGAACTGATAGTGTCCCATGTGCGTTCGAAACACGGTTTTGGGCACATCATCTTCCGTGATGCGGATTTGATGGTACCCTTGAGATAAATCCAAGGACGAAGATACCTTTGCGCCTTGGAGTTTGTCAAAAAGGTCCTCAATCCGCGGTAAGGGGAATTGATTTTTCACCGTCTGCTTGTTCAACGCCCGGTAATCCACGCACATGCGTAAACCACCGTCCTTTTTGTTCACAAAAAAGATCGGCGCACCGTACGGCGAGCTACTTGGCTCGATCCATCCTTTTGCAAGGTACTCTTTGATTTTGCGTTCGGCCTCTCGCCTTTCTGCTGGACTAAGGTGATACATGGGTCTGAACGGAGGAGTCACCTCTGGTTGCAGCGGAATCGTGTGGCCCATGTGTCTTTCTGGTGGAAGCCCAACCGGTGGGTCTTGGAATACATCCGAGAACTCCGCCAATAGAGATCTGATCTCTTGTAGCGTGCCTTCCGTCACGTCGTCCTCTACTTTCTGCAGGTGAGCCAAGAAGTATCGACAACCTTGTCGAATACGTCTCTTGGCCTGCATTGCAGACAAGCTGGCATGGACTTTGAGTCGGGTCGGTGATAATTCCGTACTCGGAATCAACATAAAGCGGCGTTGTACTTTTCTGAGGATCAAACGCTTTGATTCAAAGCACATTAGAGCCTTGTTGTCACGAAGCCAGGGATTGCCTAGTACCACGTCGAACGGGTCAAGAAGGTTGAGTACCTTCAATGTGACACTCTGTGTGTACCCTTGAATACAAATTTTCGCTTTACAAGTACCGATCATGGGTACCGTACGGTTGTCACCGACAACAACTGCTCCATTCGATGGCTCGTACTTCAGGCCAACCTGTCGGGTAAAGCCAAGGCTAACAAAAGAGTCGTCCACTCCAGTGTCAGCCAGTACGTTCACGGGAGCACCTGCTAGGTGTCCTTTGAACTGCATCGTCATGTTGCCTCCACTCTTTCGAGTGAACAGACTCGACGACGGTAAGCCGAGTTTGTGATAAACACGGAATCTGTACGACGAGCGTCGCAACTCCCATGATTCACCCACTCGAGTCCACATCTTGTGGGCACGTGTGAATTCGGCCAGTACCTTCTAGTCTTTAAATTTCACTAGGTCGAAATCGTCGACTAAAGGTACTGCGAATGTGATTGAACTCATCGCTTTAAGGGCGTTTGTTTCAATCACCGTGTTACACAACTCTTGCACAGTGGTTGGTGTCGCCACCACTAAGCAGGTTCGGTCATGCATCTCGTCTGGTGATGCAAGATTTAGTGGGCAATGTCGATCAGCAAGTGCACAATGAGGATCAATGAGAGGGGAGAAAACAACAGAGAAGTTTGAACTTGTCAAAAACTCAAATTGTTTAACATCCTTGTCTCAAAACATGAACTCACACTCGTGATCCATTTTTACCCCTGAGTGGTCCCCACTGACGTCACTCAGGGGTGGGGAAAACCCGCCCCACGACCCTGTCCGTTACCACGGCCGGGCCCATTGCCGCGACCGCGACCCCGTCCACGGCCTTGTCCGCGGCCTCCTGCTGCACCATCCCCACGAGGTGCTGCTGCTGCAGCTAGCGCCGCGGCCTCTTGTCCACCACCAGCAGCCTCAGGGCACTGAGCCCTAAAGTGGCCCGGCTGCATGCAGTTGTGGCAGAGCCCTTCGCGGAAGGCTGTGTTGCGACGCTCACGCGCTGCCTGCAGCTCGTCATTCTCGCGGCTGCCCTTGTTGTTGGGACCCTTGTATCCACCAGCCTTCTTGGCCGGAGGGTTTGTAGGCTGCTTGCCCTTGGCCCCGCCCCGCTGTCCAGCTGACCCACCAGCCCCTGCAGCGTCCATGCGCATGTCGCGACCCTGCTGTGCACGCGCGTTCGGCCGTGCATCAGAGTAGTGCTTCGGGTTCGCCGAGTACACTTCGCTCATGTAGTCGCGCAACGCCCTCCAGCTTGTCCAAGCTTGGCCAGTGGCTGTCGTGGTGGTCTTGTCCTTCAGCTTCTCGCTGGCGAGACCATCACGCAAGTACTCCAGCAGCATGCACTCCGGGTACTTGAACGTCTGAGTGCCATCGCCCTCGGTGAAGCTTTCGGCTTCCTCCACGAGTGCGGTGAACTCGCTCAAGTAGGATTCGAGCGAGCTGCCCAGCTGCCTGAAGTCCTTGATCTTGTGGAAGGCGCGTTGCGCCTCNAAATCGTCGACTAAAGGTACTGCGAATGTGATTGAACTCATCGCTTTGAGGGCGTTTGTTTCAATCACCGTGTTACACAACTCTTGCACAGTGGTTGGTGTCGCCACCACTAAGCAGGTTCGGTCATGCATCTCGTCTGGTGATGCAAGATTTAGTGGGCAATGTCGATCAGCAAGTGCAGAATGAGGTTCAATGAGAGGGGAGAAAACAACAGAGAAATTTGAACTCGTCAAAAACTCAAATTGTTTAACATCCTCGTCTGAAAACATGAACTCACACTCGTGATCCACTTTTACCCCTGAGTGGTCCCCACTGACGTCACTCAGGGGTGGGGAAAACCCGCCCCACGGCCCTGTCCGTTACCACGGCCGGGCCCATTGCCGCGACCGCGACCCTGTCCACGGCCTTGTCCGCGGCCTCCTGCTGCACCATCCCCACGAGGTGCTGCTGCTGCAGCTAGCGCCGCGGCCTCTTGTCCACCACCAGCAGCCTCAGGGCACTGAGCCCTAAAGTGGCCCGGCTGCATGCAGTTGTGGCAGAGCCCTTCGCGGAAGGCTGTGTTGCGACGCTCACGCGCTGCCTGCAGCTCGTCATTCTCGCGGCTGCCCTTGTTGTTGGGACCCTTGTATCCACCAGCCTTCTTGGCCGGAGGGTTTGTAGGCTGCTTGCCCTTGGCCCCGCCCCGCTGTCCAGCTGACCCACCAGCCCCTGCAGCGTCCATGCGCATGTCGCGACCCTGCTGTGCACGCGCGTTCGGCCGTGCATCAGAGTAGTGCTTCGGGTTCGCCGAGTACACTTCGCTCATGTAGTCGCGCAACGCCCTCCAGCTTGTCCAAGCTTGGCCAGTGGCTATCGTGGTGGTCTTGTCCTTCAGCTTCTCACTGGCGTGACCATCACACAAGTACTCCAGTAGCATGCACTCCGGGTACTTGAACGTCTGAGTGCCATCGCCCTCGGTGAAGCTTTCGGCTTCCTCCACGAGTGAGGTGAACTCGCTCAAGTAGGATTCGAGCGAGCTGCCCAGCTGCCTGAAGTCCTTGATCTTGTGGAAGGTGCGTTGTGCCTCCTCACGTTGGGTACACTTCTTGCGCATGATCGCGCAGAAGGCCTCCCACGGCATGGGTTGCCACTCGAGGTGCGGCTACTACGCAGTCCACTCCTTGACCACGTACTTGAAGAGTTTGTCTTCAAGCCGTGTCGTGGCAAGGTCGCCCCCTGACTGAGTGGAGCCTTGTGGACATGTAGGACGTGCTCCATGCGATTCAGCCAGTCGGTCAGCTTCACGCCCTTCCGGAAGATCTCCACACTGTGGAGGAAGGACGTGTTCATGACCGACCCCAAAGTCGTCGAGGTAGGCAAGTCATCGCTGCCGCCGGCAGTGGCCTCCGCAGCTGCGGCACGCTGCACTTGCTGCTACATCCGCACCTGGGTCACGCTCTGCAACGCCTTGTCGAGGTCGTTGCATCGGCGGCTTGCCTCATGGGCGGCGAGGCGCTGCAGCTGGCGATCACGGTCAAGTTCCGTGATGCTCTGCCCAACGTGGGCGAGCAGGTTGGCGAACGCGAAATTGAGCTCTGATGTCGTGAGAGCATCGGCGATAGCCTCCAGGGCCTCGCATTGTCCGTGCACCCTTACCCACTACAAGAGGGTACGGTTCGCATACACGCCTCCAAGGAGTCCCACCTTTCGGAGGAGACTGTCGTCGGCGACGACGCTCAAGTGGGCGCTGCCTTGCCCCATTGCGGCTGCATCATAGGAAGGAGGGTCCGCCCCCATTCCTCCGAGTGGTGCCGCATCTCCACCACCGGTGGTGATCTTGAGTCGGCCTGCGGCCTCGGCAACAAACTCCGCGAGCCTTCGACGGTCATCGCGAATTGCCTTCGCGGCAACGTCGTCTGGCTCGTTCTCGCGGGAACTCCCCGTGTGGCTGCTTTCAACGCCCTTGCTGCTTTCGGCAGTCTCGCTACCGTCGGCAGCTTCAGGCGATGCGACGAGCGTCTTGCCCTTCTCGAGCAATCGGCTCGAGTTCGTCGCACGACGATGGCGATGGTCGCGATCCTCATCGCCTTCGCCATCGTCGACGTCGTGCTCTTCGACGGGGTCCTCCTCCGGAAGATCCTCCTCCATCGCGTCGTCCGTCGCATGGGGGTCGCCCATGTGCGCGTCGACGTGCTCGTCGAGCCCCTTTGCGGCATCCGCACGCTTCTAGGTGTCGCCGAGGTTGGCGTCGGTTGCCTTAGGCGGTAGGGTTTCCCTTGGCGGTACGGTTGCCTTTGGGTTGGCAACCGTGCTCGCGGCGGCGGCTCCCAAAACTTGGAGTCCGCCGAGAGGTCATGGTGACGCCGTCACCACCTTGCCCTTGTTGGTCTTAGACGGTCCGGCGCTTGCCATCCCGTCGCTCGTGCAACTAGCATGTGAAGGTTGTTGTGAGGATCACCCCACAATGAGGAGGAATCGCCTCCTAAGATGTTGCTCTCACGATCGGTGAGGCAATTTCCAATTTATATTTCTATTTTCCTAGGCCGCCACGTCGGCACAAGGTCGTGGGTTTAGAAGCTAGTCCTCCTAGGCCGTGACTCATGGCACTTGGTAGCAACTAGGATCTAGGAAAACAGAAAATCAAAATACAAGGAAGTAACAAGAATTGTGAGTACCGCTCACAAAACTAAGACAAAGAACAAAAAGATAAGCAAGTACAAGGTCTAGAACAAAACACTACTTGTCTTTTTGTCTTGTTGTCTTCTTGTCTTCCTTGGCCTCCTCTTGAGTCTTCTTTGCGCGTCTTGCGTCCCTTGGCGGCGTCCTCCTTGAGCCGGCGGCGTTGGGGGAGCCGCAAAAAGTCCCCAAGTTGTCACCCTCCTTTTTAGGGTGCTCTCAGGTCGTGAGAGCCCCTAAGCTTGGGGAGGGACGCTGCCCATTTTTTTTGGATGAAGGAGGTTTGAAGGAGCCTTGAAAATGAGGACGATTTTGTGGTTTAAGAGGTGGGAACTCCCTAACCCGCCCCACAAAAATCCTCCTAGCCCCCTGGAAGTGTGGAGAGGCTGGAAAAAAGACTCTCCACCAAGTAGAGCTTTTTTCCAGCTCTCTAACGCACTTTACGACGATTCAATCCGTCAAGTGTTGATGCCGTAGTCCCTTCTGGCGTTTCTGTTGCTGCTTGCAGCTGCCGGCGGCGTTTTATCTAGGTCGTAGCCGCCGTTTCCGTCGAACCCTTGGTCGTGAGGGTCGTCTCGCTCTGAGAACCACTGTAACGGGCTGGGTCTCCAGCTCCTGCTCTGAAGTCGTCGTCGGAGTTCGCAGAATGGCGTTCTCAGTCCGCGTCAGGGGTTTACCCCCTTCGCAAGACTGAGGGGCAATCGTCATCAACGACCCAGAGCAGGGAGACTCGAATATTTCGAGTCTCCGGAGGCCCATTTCCGTTTTTAACCAAGCCCCTGGTTTTGGGACCCAAATCGGGGGTTTTTACCTCGAACTCGTGTGTTCGCACGAGTTATTCCGTTTGTTTTACGTCGAAGTTCGTCATAAACGAACTTCGAGTTTCTTTTTGTCGTTTTGGCGCGAAATCGTCGCGTGCGAGGCACGCTGGCG
Source organism: Penium margaritaceum (assembly GCA_023375785.1). Classification (NCBI taxonomy): domain Eukaryota; kingdom Viridiplantae; phylum Streptophyta; class Zygnematophyceae; order Desmidiales; family Peniaceae; genus Penium; species Penium margaritaceum. The sequence goes on along the minus strand of SZWC01012247.1, from coordinate 12,130 downwards.
ATTTCGCGCCAGCTATTTTGACCTCCCCCTCGCTCCCCCTATCCCTCGTCCTCTCTTGCTCGTTTGCAAGGAGGGCGAGGGGGAACGAGGGCACAAGGCCATGAGGCCTCGCCCTTGAGGCCCTCGTGGCCTCCCAGCTGCCGATCCGGCTGAGGCCGCGATCGGCGGCTGGTGGCTGGCCGGCCGTTGGCCGGCCGATCGCTTGGCCGGCCGCCGGCCGTCCAGCCGGCCGGCAGCGAGCTGGCCGACGGCCAGCGAATTGCTGGCCGCCGGCCAGCCCTCGCTGACGCGAGGGGTGGTGCGCAACCACCCCTCGCATCAGCGAGGAGGGAGGGCCGAACCGGCCCTCCCGCTACATCACTCTACTCTGTCTTGCACCTGTGTGTTGTAGTTTTTAGTTTAATGTGCTCATCGACGTTCGAACACTCATATTTTAGTGGTACTTTTGAATTCGACGAAAACACTTTTTCGACGAAATTCGACCATGCAAAAACAAGTTAATATCGAAATCAAAGTTCACTGGGTTAGTACGAGCAAGCCCGTAGAGGCGTCGGCGCTGTGCATCTCGGCTGGAGAGCGTCGTCGGACGCTGTTGACATCATTGCTGTCCGCCACTCCTCCCTGCAAAGCCAAACGTCAGCCTCCCCGTCATCGTCAGCGGCGTCAGCGTCGACATCGTCGTCTCGTGTGCAGCTTCGCCATATCGCCCGCTGTTGTCGACAGTCCCCATGCGAAAGCGTCCCCAAACAATGTGTTTGTCGTGCTGCTCCTAGTCTGACGACCGCCGGCCACCAAGACAGCGACATGCCCATCATCGTACTCCCTTGTCGAGCTGCTCTCGACCGACGTGGCGTTGGCGATGACTCGCCTCACCGCTCGTGTCGAGTGAACTGCCTGCCTTCACAACGATGAAATGCGTATTCAGAAATAACCATTCCATGAAGCAAGGGGCGTCGTGCCACGCACGCCGACCGGTGAAACGACTTNCCAGACTTCCTGCTTCCATGCTCGTTCCCGAAGAGTAGGTCCAGGCTCATGGCGAAGTGAGGATACCTTTCTTCAACCTGAAGCCGCGTGGCGACCAGGCCTCGCGTCTATGGTCTCCTGAGGTAGTCTGCTGGCTCCTTCTGCGAAGATTCGGAACACGCAGTCGCCCACTTGTGCAAGGATCTCCATCTGTTCCTTGGCGCTGGTTGCTTCATCATGGCGGCTGCTTCGGAGGCTGCTCTGGACGTCTTGACTGAGCATCTCAGCATCTATCACTCATCAGCTCAGCGAGCGCAGCAACCTGCTGGCGGTGGAAAGTCCGGGAAAGGGTCTGCAGGAGGCCGGAGTCAGAACGCTCCTCCTCCTCCACATCTTGTCCTGGGCTCAGGACGCCAGCCACGTCTTGCCGAGCTCGGGACGAACTGTTCCGTGTCAGGGAAGTCGGAGTCTGAGGCCATCCAGTCTTTGCTCAGGCATGGTGGGCGTGAGAGGGCCAGCATTGTGCAGTGGTTCTGTGGCCTGCCTCCTACAACGAGGCGGGCGGTGTGCACAGTGGTCGACGCGGAATGGGTGACGATTCTGCTCCAGATGACAGCAAGGGTGCGCCTGCATGGCGCTGGTAAGTTCCTGCTGCTGCCAGATGTGCCGCAGCGGCGTTTGACACAGAATGCGGACAAGGAGAAGCAGAATGGGGAAAAGGAGAAGCAGAATGCGGACAAGGAGAAGCAGGCCTCCAAGCCCAAGGCTAGTCAAGGCAAGGCGGTGAACAAGCTTCAGCCAGTTGCAGCTTCCAGCAGCGAAGGTGCTCCCAAGGCTGAAAGCACGAGTGGGAGAGTGGACACGGCAAGCCTGCAAGGGAAGAGCTATGGAACTAGCAGCAGCAGCAGGAGCACCATCCCCAGCAAGACGGCTGCTCGCTCCGTTTGTGATCCTGTGCTCCCATCGGTCTCCTTCCGTCACATTCATGGGCTGGAGACTCGCCTTCCCGGTCAACAGCATGCAGAGGAGTTCCTGCTCTCCTCTCTCCTCCTCTTCAGCACAGAAAGTCGCTGTCCGGGCCCCGAGCAGGAGGAGGCAGAAGGATCCTCTGTTGGAGATGCCGCTGGCCTCCCTGACTCATGCACGTTGGCCGACACACTCGTGGACAGACCCGCTGCGCTCCTGGAGGTTCTCGACGAGCTCGCGTGGGGACAGCTTCTGCAGCAGACTCCAAAGCCTGCGGCACGGTCAGCTGCAGCAGCGGCTGAGACTAGATGGCAGGAGCAGCCGTGGCTTCATGGGCTCGGTTTCTACTCGCTGGGCGCGTTTGTGGCCAACAAGTTGGAGTTGGGGATCTGGCGGGCCTGGCAGGCCCGATTGACAGGTGGTCCTCAAGTTGCCACGTCTGCCTTGTGCAGAGGAAGCAGAGGAGGTGCGAATGTGGCTGGTCTCGTTCTCATGCCAGTTCTGTTTT
>SZWC01012245.1:58539-86757 GCA_023375785.1 Penium margaritaceum | reverse complement strand
ATGTACATGTACATGTTCATGTACATGTACATGTATATTTACATGTATATGTACATGTATATGCATATGTATATTTATATTTACAAGTATACTTATATGTATAGTCAATAGTATAATATATGTAGTGCAGCTTTACCATTGTACACAGAGATGTAAACATATTCCAGGATTGTCCATTTTACTGAAGGCGAAAAAGTTTGCCGCTTATTAGTTTCAAGTTCTGTAGCTTTTTTGTTTGTCTTGCACATGAGACACAGAATAATATCTGCGACTTCTCGTCATGTTACCTGAGAGATTAATGCAATATGAGTGATGAGTCCTTTGTCCTGGGTGGTAGGTGAATATTTTGTCGAAAGCAGCGTCTGAAAGTTGCCGGCATGCATGTTCCACATTGGGCGTTTGTTCCTTATTTAATTTTTGAACTCCCTTTGATTTATTTTTTAATATAATCAAACTCTCAAACCTATGAACTACCGATGGTCTCGCTCTGTCTCCAAACGGGCCCCGCGACTACGTTGCCCGTCAGAAGACTACGAACGACCCTCCGTTCATGCGGTGTAGCCGACCGCATGAACAGAGGGATGGAAAAGCCACTCAACAAGCAATCAAAGTATCGCAAACTCATCTTTTGAAGGGTTTGCGATACCTTGTTGTCGCTTCTGCTGACGTCTCCATGTTGACGCTGCTTGGAATGCTGTGTCGACATGCGGAATTTCTTTCGGAAATTGGATTCCTTGTTCTTCTTGTGCGAGTCTATGGCATAGCTTCAAAAATCTGTGAAGTCGCGGATATGGCATAGTTATTCTACGGTACATGGATATGGGAGATCTATCGGGAAATCGATGGGTTTATGATCACACCCCGGCTTCTTTTTCCTTCTTTTTTCTTGGCGTCTCAGGTCGTGAGAGCCTCTGGTCTTGGGAAGAGGTGCTTCCCAAATTTTTGGTTTAAGAGGATTTGAAGAAGTGTTGAAAGTGGGAAAGATTTGGTGGTTTTTGGGAGTGGGAACTGTTTGTGTGTGTGGCTTCCACCCGTCACGAGCCATGGCCGTGGTAGCTACGGGTGAACCCGGAGCTGATGGTGAGCGGCGGCCGCATTGGAGGTCGTGACGACCCAACGGGACTCCGGATCATCCAGGGACTTATCCAGCAGCTACGATATGACAGGTGTGACGCAGATGATGCGTCTTTACAGCCTGATTGGCTGGTCTGCCGTTGCTCGAATTTTCTCGGTGATCAAGACCCACACACCCGGTAGCCTGTACCGGTGCGATGAGGAGACCTGTGACATTGGTGTGCTTCCTGTCGTGGAAAGCACACGCTGACGTCTTGGTACTGCACTCGTACATTTATGGGTGCTTTTAGTACAGTTCAGAGTGCTCTAGAGTTTTCTCGGTGGACAGGCCATTTTTGCCGATTTCCTTGTTTTGCTTGCTATTCGTGTCTGGATGATGAAAACCAACCTTGCATAGGTCCGTTGCGTAGAGCTCATTGTTCTGCACATTATGGTACAGACAGCGCGTGATTCTAACACCTGAGCATTGAGTTACGGCCAAAACTGTGGTTTTAGGCCAGTTGGAGCAGTTACGAAAATGACGCTGTCCCTAGCGACTCTAGGCAGCCAGCAAGTATTTAGGCTGATTGTTGCTTAGTTGTCATACTCTCTCTCTGCAATTGTATTTATATTGAGCTTCCCAACACTCTACACGTGTCCCTACCCAGACCCTTGCAGTTTCGTGCATGACTTGTGACTGTCATCACACACTGACTGAGCGCTGGCGCTTAGTTAAGTGGCAAGAGGTTAGGAAGGTTCCAGGAAGTTTCTCTGGAACTCCCCAACCCATCCCACAAAAATCGTCCTAGCCCCCTGCACATGAGGAGATACTGCAGGGAATAAGCTCCACCAGGTGGAGCTCTTTTCTAGCCCTCTAACGCAATCTACGACCCTTCAATCCGTGAAGTGCAGATACCATAGTCCCTTCTGGCATTTCTGTTGCTGCTTGCAGCTGCGGGCGGCATTTTGTATACAACTTATCCGCCGTTTCCGTCGAACGCTTGGTCCCGTGGGTTGTCTGGCTCTAAGAACCAATGTAACGGGCCGGAACCTCTTGCTCCCACTCTAAATTTGTTGTCGGAGATCGCATAATGGCGTTTTCAGTCCGCGTCAAGGGTTTACCCCCTTCGTAGGACCGAGGGGCAATTGTCATCAACGACCCAGACCAGGAAGACTTGAATATTTTGAGTCTCAGGAGGCCCATTTTCATTTTTAACCTTGCCCGTAGATTTGGGAACCAAACCATCGGTTTTTACCTTAAACTTGTGAGTTCATACAAATTTTCCGTCTTAAAAACTCGATGTTTTTCAGCAACGAACTTTGAGTTTATGTTTGTCGTTTTGGCGAGAAATCGTCGTGTGAGAGGCACGCTGGCGATTTCACGCCAAGGTTCTCTCTCGCTCTCTCCCTCATCCACGCTTCCCCTATCCCTCGTCCTCGCTCGCTTGCTTGTGAGGAGGGCGAGCGAGGGTGAGGACACGAGGCCACGAGGCCTCACCCTTTAGGCCCTCGCAGCCCCTCAGCCGCCGATCGTGGCCTCAGTTTGATCGGCGGCTGGTGGCCGGCCGGTCGCTTGGCCGGCTGCCGGCCGTCCAGCCAGCCGGCAGCCAGCTGGCCAGCGGCCAGCAAACTGCTGGTCGTCGGCCAACCCTCGCTGACATGAGGGATTGTGCGCAACCAGCAGTCGCTTTAGCGAGGAGGGAGGGCCAAACCGGCCTTCCCGCTACAGAGGCATAAGTTGGGTTATCAATGTTCAGGTCAAGTGATGCGTGTGAGGTCGCACTGTGAGTGGTGGATTTGAGAAGCTCCGCTGAGAAGTCGGGGGGCTTTGAGAACATTGGGACGCTTCACTGTAAAAGTCGAGAACTGTCAAGAAGTCATCCGAATGGTATTGAAACATTGACATGGTTTGCGACACTTTTTTTGTTCAATCTGGTAAGTGGTCGAAGTCATCGGAAACTTCTGGAACGAGACACCAAAGGTCGGGGTAGATGGCCAAAATGCCCTCGGCCAAACGGCAGAAAATCCCGAAGTCGTTGCGCACTAAGCCATGAACGTAAAAACAGAAATTCCTGTTCGCACGACATAAAGGTGGAAAATGGACCAACTATCAAGGGAACCTATCACTTGACTGGCAACAACATAACCGAGCTAAAAAAAACAATGGGACAAGATACTCAACCAGGGTTTCATCAGGCCATCCATATCACACTTTGACACACCAATACTTTGACAAAACAAATGCTGGAGAAATACAAATGTGCATGGATGACTATACGTCAAATGACATTACCATCAAGAATCGCTACTCCATTCCATGACCAAATGAATTCTTCAACCAACATCGTGGAGCAAGATTTTTCACCAAAGTTGAAATACAAACTAGCTATCATCAGATGCATGTAGTTGATAAGGAAAGGGAGAAGACGTTGTCAAACATTAGAAGAGAACATGATGTTCAGACTCACAAATGCTCTTGTAACACTTATGGTGGTCATGAATACTTATTGCGAGACGGCCGGATCATCCCACCCACCTTGCAATAGCAAGGGGGTGGCTGCGAGCCACTCTCGCTATTGCGAGGGTTGGCCGGTGGCTAGCCACTCGCTGGCTACCGGCTGGCCGACTGGGTGGTCGACAGTCCATCAAGTGACCGGCCAGCCAATTTTCAGCGAGCCACCAGCGGCCGATCGAGGTAGTGGCTCTATTGGCAGCCAGGAGGCCACGAGACCTTTGGGGCCGAGGCTTGTGGCCTTCTGCCCTCGCCCTCGATCGCCCTCCTTGCTCGTGTGAGCAAGCGAGCACAAGGGATAGAGCATGAGCGAGGGGCAAGGTGTGCACGAGAAAATTCAGCGTGAAATCGTCGATCATGCCTCACACGCGCCAATTTCGTGCCGACACGCCAAAACCAAAGCTCGATTTTTTTTATAACAAAGTACAAGTTTTGAGACTGGAAAATACGTGCAAACTCATGAGTTTGGGGTAATACCCTCCCTCATTTCAAACCCAAAACGAGGCTGCGAGGTAAAAAAGGAAATGGGTCTATGAAGACATGAAGCATTCAAGTCTCCCTGCACGAGTTATTGATGATGATTGCCCCCTGAGTGACGTAGAGGAGAAAATCCTTTGAGTGAGCTCTGGGAGCCATTCTGCGAACTCCAATGATGACTACCGTGTAGGAGCTGGAGAGCTGACCCGTTATTGTGGTTCTCAGAGCCAAACAACCCTCACGACTAACTGTGTAACAGTTCTAGTGGTTAAGCTATGTATGAAATGTAGCGGGAAATTGGAACACCACAAGGGGATACGACATCTACACTTACACAGTTCAAGCGCCGTAAATTGCGTTAGGAAGCTCTTAATGAGCTCTTCTTCATCCTCCACATTCCTCTAGGCTTCCCATCCCCACCCCCTGGGGACTAGTGGGAAGGTGTGTGAAGTGCCCACCCCCAAACCACCAGCTTTCTCCCTCTTTTCAAGGTTCCCGCTCTCCTTCTTCAACCAAAAATTGGGGCAGTTCCCTAGCTTGAGACCAAGGGATCTCACGACTTCAGAGGAGAAGAAAGAGGAGGAAGGCGACACCATGAAACTTTTTGGAGGCCGTCCCATTGCCGTGAAGCACACGAGAGACACCTCCAAGAGACGCAAGGCACATCAAGAGGACTCAAGAGAAGGTAAAGGAAGACCAAAATACAAGAAAGAAGATAAGAGGAGTGAGGGAAGAGCGTGAGAGGATGGGAAATCGAAGTTAGTGTCAACCCTCCTATCCTCCTCCTCACCACAGGAGTGGTGCTCAAGTTTCTTTAGCTTCCTTGTTCTTTTTTCTTGATTATGTTTTCCAAGGATTTCTAGCTTGCCTACTGCTGTAAATCATGGCTCAGGGTTCTTCCTAGAATCCACGCACTTGTGCCAGTTATGGCGGCGTAAAAAAAATGTCTACCACATGATTGTACTGACCGTAGCAGCGTAGGAAAGTACAAATAAAACTTCTAACTGCCTCACCAATCATGAGAGCAAAAAGAATTTGGGAGGCTATGCCTTCTTGAAGTTGTGGGGTGATCCTCACAACGGTTTTTACGTGCTAGTTGCACTGGAGATGAGATGGTAAGTGCCTGATCGTCCAAGTCCAACAAGGGCAAGGCGGTGACGGCCTCACCACACGCCCTCCACAGACTCCAAATTTTTAAAGTCGCCGCCACAAGCACGGTTGCAAAATCAAAGGTAACCGTACCGCCAAAGGCAACCCTCACTACATTCAACGACACTGAGAAGTGTAAAGAAGCCAAGAAAGTGCTCGACGAGCACGTGGGCGATCTCTATGAAGGACACGTTTGAGGAATGCCTCATCGTGGATCACAAAGAAGAGTACACCGCCGCTGATGGCGAAGGTGACGACGATCGCGATCATTGCCATTGTCGTGTAACGAACTCGAGCCAATTGGTGGAGAAGGGCAAGGCGCTCACCGGATCGCCTGAATGTGTTGACAGTAGCGAGGTTGATGACAACAGCAAAGGCGCTGAAAGCAGCCATGTAAGAAGTTCTAATGAGAAAGAGCTGGACGTCGTCACCGCGAAGGAAACTTGTGGCCACCGCCTGCTTCCTGAGCTGGCTGGCAAAGCAACAGACCGACTCAGGATCATCACCAATGGTGCAGTTACAGTACAACCCAGAGGAGTGGGGGCGGATCCCCTTCCTACGATGTGGCCGCAATGGGGCAGGCCAAAGTCCACTGAAGCGTCGCCGCTAATGACAGCCTCCTCCAGAAGGTGGGACTCCTCGGAGACGTGTACGCAAACCGGACCATCGTATAGGGGGTAAAGGTGTATGGACAGCGTTGAGGCCCTTGAGGCTGTCGTCGACGCTTTGACGACATTAGAGCTGAGGTTTGCATTTGCCAACCTGCTGGCCCACGTTGGGCAAAGTATTGCGGATTTTGACCGTGATCGCCAGTTGTAGCTCTTGGCCGCTCATGAGACAAGCTGCCAATATGACGACCTGGGGAAGGCGTTGCAGAGTGTGATCCAGGTGTAGATGCAGCAGTAATCATAGTGGGCCATAGGTGCTAATGCAACCGCTAGTGGAAGTGACGACTTGCCTACCTCAATGACCTTGGGGCTAGTCATGAACATGTCCTTCCTCAATAATATGGAGATCTTGGTAAGCTTGCTCGGGGCCTGTTTGAACGAGTTCACCGCACTCGTGGACAAAGCCGAAAGCTTCACCAAGGGCAATGGGACCTAGACCCAAGTACCTGGATTACTTGCTATTAGAGTACTTACATAATGGTCTGGCCAGCAAGAAGCTAAAGGACAAGACCACCATGGCGACAACTGGCCAAGCTTGGACAAGCTGTAGGGCGTTGTGCGACTTCATGAGCGATGTGTATTCTGACAACTCGAAACACTACTCGGATGGATTGTCCAACTTGCATGCACAGTAGGGCTGCGCCATGCGCATAGATGCTGCAAGGGCTGGTAGGTCAGCCAAACAGTGGGACAGGGCCAAGGGCAAGCAGCCCACAAACCCTCTAGCCAAGCTGGCAGGTGGGCACAAGGTCCTCAACAACAAGCATAGTCATGACATTGATGAGTTACCAGTGGCGCGTGAGCATCACAATGCAGCCTTTCGCGATGGGCTCTACCACAACTACATGCAGCCTAGTCACTTTAGGGCGCAGTGACCTGAGGTTGGTGGTGGTGGGCAAGAGGTCGCGGTATTGGCCGCAGTTGTGGCACCTCGTGGAGATGGTGCAAACAACAGGAGGTCGGGGACATGGCCGTGGATAGGGTCCAACTGTGGTAACGGACAGGGCCATGGTGCGGGTTTTCTCCACCCCTGAGTGACGTTAGTGGGAACCATGCAAGGATAAAACTGGATCACGAGTGTGGGTTTATGTTTTCAGATGAGGATGTTGAACAATTCGATTTCTTGACGAGTTCAACTTTTCTCCGCTGTTTTCTCCTCTCTTGTTGAACCCCATTCTACACTTGCTGGCCAACATCACCCACCAAACCTTGCATATCTGAACGAGATGCATGATTGTACATGTTTAGTGGTGTTGACAATGACCATTGTGGAAGAGTTGTACAATGTACTGATTGGAGAAAACACCCTCAAACCGGCTAGTTCAATCTGGTTCACAAAACCTTTGGTCAACGATTTTGACATAGCCAAAACTTAAAGACTGAAAGGTGCTAGCCGAATTTACACATGCCTACACGATGTGGACTCGAGTGGGTGAATTATGGGAGCTGTGGCATCTGGTGTATAGATTATGTGTTTATCACAAAGTTGGCTTGCCATCGTCGAGCCTGTTTACTTGGAAGAGTTGACGTAATATGACAATACACTTCAAAGGACACCTAGCTGGTGCTCCCATGAACGTATCAGCTGACACTGGAGGGGATGACTCCTTTGTGATCCTTGGCTTTACCTTACGGGTGGACTTGAAGTACGGGCCACCAAATGGTGCAGCTTTCGTTGATGACAACCATACGGTACCCGTGATCTGTACATGTAAAGCAATACTTGTATTAAAAGCTATACATTTAAGGTAATCAACCTTCTTGACCCGATCGACGTAGTGTTAGGCGATCCCCGCCTGTGTGACAACAAGGCTATGATGTACTTTGAATTAAAGTGCTTGCTCCTTTGAAAGGGACAACATCACTTGACATTGATTCCAAGTACGGAATTGTCACAAACCTAACCAAAAGTCAGTACTAGCTTGCCTGTCATGCAGGTCAAGAGACGTATTCAACAAGGATGTCAATACTTCTTAGAACAACTATAAAAACTGGAGGATGACGTGAAGGAAGACATGCCACAAGAGATCGAATCTCTATTGGCGGAATTCTTAGATGCATTCCAAGATCCACCGGCTAGGCTTCCACTAGAACAACACATGGAGCTTGCCGTACGATGCGCCAATCCTTTTTGTGAACAAGAAGAATGGTGGTTTACGCAGGTGCGTGGAATGCCGGGTGCTGAACAAGCTGACGATGAAAAAAATGGTTCCCCTTATAATGGATTGAGGATGTTTTTGAGCAACTCTGAGGTATAAAAATCTTTTTGTCCTTAGACTTGTCTCAAGGGTACCATCAAATCTACACCACGGAACATGGTGTATCCAAAACAACATTTCAAATACACATGGGACATTATCAGTTATGAGTTTCATGCTTTGGACTAACCAACATCCGGGAAACATTCCAAGGAGAAATGAACCGAATGTTTGACAAGCAACTGGACCAGTTTTTCTTAGTTTAACTGGACAACATCCTAGTTTTCTCCAGATCCATGAACTCATACATAAGACATCTGCACGAAGTTCTCACGATTCTTAGGGAACACGAGATCTATGCAAAATTGAGCAAGTGCAAGTTTGTACAAGATGAGCTCGAATACCTCGGACACATGGTCGGAAAGGATTGCATCCATGTCGGCCCATGAAAGATCCAAGCTGTGGTGGATTGGTCGTGCCCGAAAAGTGTTGGATGGATTAGGTCTTTTCTCGGTCTTGCAAACTACTTATGACGATTCATGCAAGGGTATTTGACCTTTGTAGCAGTGTTAGCCAAGCTCACACAAAAAGACGTACATTGGGATCGGATATCTGACCAAAAGAATGCATTTCTCAAAGTCAAAGAGATTCTATCCAAAGCGTCCATCTTAGCTCTTCCAGATCTATCACAACCGATGGTGGTGCAATGTGACGGGTCCTTATGCAGAACGGGCTCCCAGTTGCATATGAAAGCTAAAAGCCCATCCCCATGAAAACACTGTACACGACTGGGGATCAAGAGCTCCTTATGGTGGTACACTCTTTCAAGATGTGGCGTTGATACCTCGAGGGCGCTATGGGGGGTGTGAAAATTGTTACCGAGCATAACCCATTGGTGCTTTTCCACACACAACCGAACCTGTCAAGACGACAGGCGTGTTGGAGCGAATACTTGAGTCGATTCTTGTTCACATGGGAATATCGTCTAGGATGCATCAACATGGCGGATCCACTAAACCAACAGCCTATGGAAATCGAAGCAACCACCAAGGTTTGTGGGTGTTTCATGACTATTAAACCAGCAACATTGCAAAACACCAGATACCCTTCCAGCTCTGCGACAAATTTCTCAACAGATTATCCACTGCAATGGTTTTTTAAGCATAATCCGGATAGGATACCGTGTGCATTCTGGGCTTCAAGACTCTCAGAATTGAGACAAGTATGGATTGGTTGAGGCCACAAGAAAATTTTGGCACGTAGAACAAGTTGTTGTGCAAGACTCGGGAGACCTTTGAAAGAAGATTATCTCCCAGTTCCACGACCCGTTGGTCGCAGGTCAAATGTGACCTCAAAAGACTAGACATGCACTCTTAGACCACTATTGGTTGCGAGGATGGAGTGTCGATGTCTGTAAGCATTGCATGACATGTGACCCATGTATTGGAATAAGGCTAGTGACAAAAAACTTGTTGGACTCTTCCAACAGTTTCCCATTTCTGGGACTCCATGGGAGTGCGTAAGCATGGACTTCGTTATTGTTCTTCTGGACACGGCCTGTGGTCATGATGCAATGCTAGTGGTTGTAGATATTTTGATGAAGATGATACACTCCATCCATATAATTACTAATGTAAACGCAGAGGAGACCCCTCGTCCCTTGTCGTAAAATATCACGATACGCATAATCTTTGATTGAGATAAAAAAATTGCTAGTGAGATATGGCAAAATATGCTCCAATACTTTGGAAGCGAGTCGCAAGTTTCGATGACGTTCCTCTCTCAAATTGAAGGAAAAATAGAGCGCATGCATTGCACTATGAAGAAGATGCTCTACATGTATGTAGACCATGCTATGAAAGATTGGGAAGAATTCTTAATACCAACAGAGTCTGCGGTGAACAACTCGGTGAATGATTCTACACAATTCACGCCGTTCATATTGAACGGTAGTTGACATCCAGTGGTGTCCTCTTTGTTGGTGAAGAGTGGGAGTACAAGAGAACCGTTGAATGTTTTCACCCCTTGTTCAGTGTTGTAGGACGGATCAGGCATGCTCTCCCCCTTATGGAGGTATGAGTTTTGGATCCGTTGTAGTGTGAATCAACAATGCTCTGTCTCTTGTGAGATATGACCTGTGAGTACACCATATGGGTGAGAGGTTAACTTGATCATTTTGTCGATTTGGCCAAGTGAGAGGTCATGAGTTTGATCCTGGCCCCATGTACATCTTGGTTGTTATGGAAGCTTCCAAGAAACAAATCCCATAGCTTATTGGAAGCGATATGGTTGTTTTGTCACCTGGACACTAGGATGCTTATGCGTCAAGCCCACAGCACAAGTCTATTGGTGATGTGGCTGGGATAGGCCACTTTACAGGAATGTGCTTTTGAGTTTTGGACTGGACAGACAGTTATGAAAGGACTTATCTTGCATGCTGATCAATAAATCCTCGCTTGATGCTCCCTTGCATATTGATGATTTGAGCTCTTCTTGAGATGCAATGCTAATGTATTAGTACCCTTTAAGGTGAAGTGTTTACCTGATTAAGTTAGGGGTGCATGACACATGTCAACAAATTAAGAAGGTGTAAAAGAATTTGTGATTTTTTTGGTTTTGTGGCTCATGTACCAGAGGCGGTTAGCTTTGTAGCTAACAAGAACAGGTTCCTACTACTCAAGCCTTTACCAAGCGCAAAAATTCCTTGTTACAGGAGACAACATCTCAACTTCAAGCAGCTCGGCAACAAAGAATGGCATACACCAACAAAATTCGCCGTGAGGTCTCGCTTGAAATCGATGAGAAAGTGATATCTAGCACTAAGAACCATTGGCTCAAGTTGCCAAGAGCGCAAAAACTTCTACCAAAGTGGATTGGGCCATTTGCCATCGTTGCATGCATTGTGCCTTTGCCATACCGATTGCTGCTTCCGCCAAGTATGAAGATACATGACGTATTTCATGTGAGCCGACTGGATCCATACACGGTAGAAAAAAAATCTTGCCACCGCCAGTAGTTGTTATTGCTGATGGCCAATATGAGGTCCTTTTTGCCACTCTAGCACCAGGAGCATACTCTTCGGTCATGCTTTGTTAGGAAGTACTTCGTTCATAGAGCCGGTTGTCTACCCGAAGATAAGTCATGGGAGCCCGAATCTTGGTTATCCATACAAGGTGATCAACGAGTACTGGAGCAAGCTTGCAGATTGCACTGATTGACATATGGCATGAGGTATCACCTGAACACTGAAAAAGTGATCAACATTCCTACAACGCGGCATTCATGAAAACTGACGAAAGGAGGCTAGGGACGCCCAACATGGTTGTCGCGCGGAAGTGCCAGCCTACAAGGGGGAGGCCGCTAGTCATGCTAAAAGACAAGTTGTAGCTTAGGTCTAAGTACGATGCATGTGTTCATATTTAGCTGGTGATTGAAATTATAAGTTTTCTTTCATAATGTTGATGATTCAATATGTGACACTGTCATTGCTGGTCATGAACCGGGATGGTTCATGATAAGTGGGGAGGAATGTAGCGGGATGACCGGTTTGGCCCTTCCACCTCGTGAACGTGAGGGAGTCGCTGGGAGCCATCCATCGCCATTGCGAGGATTGGCTGGTGGCCAGCCACCTGTTCGCTACCGGCTGGTGGTTGAGTGGCCAACGGCCGGTCAAGTGACCGGCTGGCCACCCGCCTGTGGGCCACCAGCCGCCGATCGAGTTGTTGGCTTGATCGGCGGCTAGGAGGCCGTGAGGCCTTGAGGGCCAAAGCCTTGTAACCTTTTCCTGGCTTGGTGTAATGAAGTGCCCTACTTTTTCTGGCAAACTTGGGGTTTGTCCGAGTTTCAGGGGTACGCAGGCCTTTTTGCGATATTCGGAAATCCAGATCGCGGTCGAGCTCACCTCCGCACGACCGCCGATGCGAGGAGGAGGAGGAGCAAGCGAAGTTTGCGCCGGCACGTGGTGTACGCCGTCGCAGGGAGATGTTTCTCTTGTACTTGCGTGCATGCTCTCCAAACACGCCACGCGAGGGTGGCTTTCACCCTCTCGGCGAGTAGCGTAACGGCGACGCTACCCGCCGAGGGGCAGTCTTGGTGGCAGACTCCCGACATCCAGCGCGGTCAACAGGAGAGCCCGGAATGGTGTCTATGACCATACGACGGTCACAGTACCACCGGTGGTGTGTCCAACACAGTGACCACACCCACCGCCGGGAGGCATACGGGATCAACGAGGCGGCTCGGCGAGAGACAAGACTGACCGTCGATCTCGGCGATCGACGGTTGGGGACTTGTCGCACAAGGCACAAGGTGCAAGTAGGACACCGAGTTCAGGTGCAAGTAGGGCAACGAGTACAGGTGCAAGTAGCTTGTTGTAGCAAGAAAGGAAAGCAGTAGGCTGAGGCTTTGGCCAGCCGGCCAGAAAGTATAAATACCCTGTACTCAGTTCATTCTAGTTAACCTATATTTTTTAGCTCTGGCTTCCAGACTTCTCCAAGTCTATATTTCCGCTGCGACTGTGCTCTCCACACACTAAAGCTCAATCTCCAGAGAGCACACACTCTCACACTTGTCCTCATTGCTTGTGAGAGCAAGCAAGCATGAGGGATAGAGCAAGAGCGAGGAGGGAGGTGTGTACGAGAAAAATCGGCAAAAAATTGCCGATCGTGTCTCGCACACAACAATCTTGCACCAATGCGTCAAAACTGAAACTCGAGTTTGTTTAGGACAAACTGCAATTTTTGAAACTGGAAGACTCATGTAAATTCACGAGTTCAGGATGATACCCCCCTTGTTTTGGATCCATAACAAGGAGTTGAGGTAGAAGCGTAAATGGGCCTCCGGAGACTTGAATAATTCAAGTCTCCCTGCACGAGTCGTTGATGATGATTTCCCCAAGAGTGATGCAAAGGGGAGATTACCTTGAGTAAGCTCTGGATGCCATTGTGGGAACTCCAACGATGACTATCGTACAGGAGCTGGACAGTTGACCCGTTAAAATGTCATTTTTTACCATATCTCAAAGACTTTGTTATCGTGTATCTTGATGATATCTTAGAGTACGTCCACACCACGGAGAATCACGGTGGACATCTCCTACGTTCTCAAGAATTTACAGAGAGAAAATTGTTATTGGAGTATCTTGAAGTACAAATAGGGTCGCCATTTTTTCAATTCTTTGGCCACATCATCGGCGGCCGACGGATCACCATAAACCCGGAAAAAGTGGAGACAGTCGCTGGTTTACAGATGTCCAACAATGGTTGGGAATCCATCTTAAAAGTTATGCTCAAGTACCAGTGCTGTTGTTGTTGTGTGCTTACGGTGACCCCTCAGCTCACGTCCATGCTTGTACGAGTACCTTACATATTGGCTACCACCCCCGACTATGTGGCGGTCACAGACGATTGGGGGAGCTGACATGCTCTGGGCGGTTTCCCGTCTGGGACAAATTCCTGATTTCTTTGGATGACATGGAGGTTGTCCAAGCTTGTGAGATTGATCCTGAAATTGTAGCGTGTATTTTGTTGGACGTCGCATTTTTTCCGATGTCTGTTTTGGTTTGTTGGTGAGACCCTAACAGCTTGTGCAGCCAGAATACAGTCGGAATTTTGCCCGACGACCATCAGGGATGTCACAGTAAATAGGAAGCAGGTAGGAAGTTACTATAGGGGAGTGTAGCCTTGTTGTGCAGCTCACGCAACGATGGATCGTCGCTGGGATTGCGGAAAAAGCTGGTTATGCCCCCCACTAGCGGTCTATCATTCTTCGTGACCTAACTTTACCGTTCACTCACTGTTTCCCTTGCCGCTGAGTGTGTTGGAACCGCGATGATTAGCACCACGTTGTGTTGCAGGTGAACATGGAGTTTGAGGTGTCCTTCATGGTATCAGAGCAAACGAGCCAATGCTCATTGTGCTGCGTTGAATGAATGTAGCAGTCGCAGTGGCAGTGAGGAGCAGTGATGGCAGCATCAGCTCAAAGTGACAGCAACCGGTTCTAGGAGGACTCACTCCATTGTTAGAGCAGCATCGTAGTAGAGAAACTGAATTTCAGCATCAGTCTAGTGCCACTACGAGACCGCACTGGCACTTCCGGCTGTAGCAGTAGTAGCGGCATCATCAGTGGCAACAACAGCTTGGCAGAGGCCACAATAGTGGCGACATTATATGTTGCGGCAGTAGCAGCGGTGGCGGCAATAGAAGCTGCAATAGCAGAGGCAACATTGGCAGCTGTAGCAGCAACCAACAAAGTGGCTTGAGGATACTGCCATCAAACTCAACGGTAGCAGCAGCAGCAGCCGTTTTGGCAGTAGGAACGACATCAGCAGCAATGACAACAGCAACATCATTAGCATCAGCAGTAGTAGCACTAGCACTAGTAGCCACTGTCGCAACAACAGCGGCATCAGCAACAACGGCAGCAGCAGCATCAACAAGACCTGTAGCAAGAGGACGAGCAGGGGCACCGGTACCAGTCGCTTGCAATGCACGACAGTTGTAGCAGCATTGGCTACATGCGGCTCCCTTTGTCTCGTCCTCTTGGGTGCTCTTCCCTCCTTCTCTTTCGGATTTGGGCTCCACCTGCTGGTCTCCTGGGTGGGTTTGAGGCTGGAACCGGTACCCAGGTCAACCCACACAGCCCCCATTTTTTTCCCACGCTCACTGGGGTGGGAGAAATGCTGCCGGATTTTTTCTAACCGCGTCAAGGACTTTTGATGGTGTTCCTTTGGCTGAAACATGCCTGCGACATTTTTCCCACGTCCACTGGGACAAGGGAAACTCTGCCAGAAATTTTCTGGCAAGTTAGGCGACAACAATAGCAATGATTGTGGCTACTGCAGTAGTAGAAAAAGAAGCAGCAGTGATAGGGGTAGCAGCAGTCACATTGCATATGCGTTCACAAGAAACAGTGGCGGTCTAGATCGTACTAATAGCATCAGAAGTGGTATTGATGCCACCAGCAACAAAGTTGTTAGTAGTAGCAACAGCTAAATGATGGCCTTGCATGCATCAAGCCGACACATTGCGGCGCTACCATCTGGACAACCAATCAAGCTACCCGTGTTGCCTCTCCTGCAACATGCGCATTGCATGCTGTCCATCAACAGCTCGCCAAGGGAATGTGCACCATTGCCGAGTGCCAGCAGCGGCTTGCATACGCCCACTCCTCCTCCTTCGCACGACCATCGGTGGTGACAATGGTGATGAATACATCAGCGATCCCCACCGCAACGACCAAAGAGTCGTCATCCATCCAAGAGCAGCTTGCTGAGGGGGCATGCACCATTGTGGATCTCAGACAGAAGTTGGCGAATACTCTCACCCTGTTTGCTACGGAGGTTCTGCCTACAAAGATGGTGACACCTACAACAACGATTGACGGTGCCTTCCCGGCTCCCAATGGAATGTCGTTGGAGGCTCAACAGTTCATTGCAGGAGCCCACCACTTTGCTGATCTCCAGCAACAATCAGCACACCATATCCACCAAGGAAGTACAAGTGTGTCGGCTAAGCTGGGGGGTCCCTCTACCAGTCTTATTGCGCTTGCTGGGTCCTGTCAGGATGTTGTGATATGTCGTCCGTGCTCCGTTGAGTTTGCTGAATCTACTCTTGTGTGCAGTCGTGATGACGTATTGTCACAACAGTACGTCGAGATGTGCACTGGTCTTGATGACTTGTCTTGGCTTCATGAGTCGTAATCTTGTGTTGTCCTTCTGTCCATCAAGAAGTCCTCTGCTGAACTACATTTATGAGCAACCTGTTATGTTGCTTGTTGTTCTGTCACAGTGACGGAGCGTGTAGAAAATTCCACCTGGATTATGGATTCACGTGCCATCCACCACATGACCTGTCGGCGTCGTGACTTTGCTCTCTTTGGTCCTGTTGGTCTCATGCGATCTGTGAGTACTGTAGCTGGACAGGAGATCCTAGTGCAGGGCATAGGCGTGGTAAAGTTCCATGGTCAAGTTGGACCCCTATATATCTTGGGAGTCTTGTATGTGCATGGGTTGGAACTCAGCTTGTTGTCCGTTTGTGCTTGCGCTGGCATGGGGCTCGGCGTGTCACACACAGGTGAGAGTGCCTCAGTCTTTATCTGTGCCATGCAGGAGGAGGTCCTATGTGGCACAGTGGTCAATTATTTGTACCACATATTGCATTGTCCAGCATCTGATCCCAATCCCCGCCTTCCACCTCTGCACGTGTGTTTTTAATTGGCACACTCACGCCCGAGCACCAGCGTTTCCTGCACACACGTCTGTGTCACATACATCTACATACCGTCGACCGACTCATGCGTACGCAACCTGCTTTTGGTCTTGATGCGTCATCTCTTGAGGCGCCGTCTAAGAGAGACTGTCTGCACTGCGTACAGCCTAAAATGCATCATGCCACCAATCCCTTGTTTCACTCGCGGACGGTGCGCCCCCTCGAGTTAGTGCACTCTGGCCTCCAAGGACCTCTCCCTGTCGAGTTCCAGAAGGAAAAGGGATGTTGTATCCTCACAATCACTGACGGCTTCACCCGCATGCGGTGGGTCTTCAGTCTACGTCAGAACAGTGACACCACTGTCGCAGTGCGCACCTGGATTGTCATGTCTAAGCGACATTCTCGCCACGTCCTCCAAATTTTCCGCTTAGACCTGGGTGGCAAGTTCCCCGGGGACTTTATGTGAAATCTCACTCTGCTCGGAGTGGCTCACAACCTCTTCGCCCCCACCACACCCCAACAAAACAGTGTTTCTGAGCGCTGGAACCGCACCATGGAGGATGCGGCCCGCTCAATGCGTGTGGACGACGGCATGCCCGAGTTTTTTTGCCTTCAAAGGCATGACCTATATGACATGGGTCTGGAACTGGATCCCTCATGGTCCATTTCTGAGCAATTGCATCCCGTACGAGCTGTGGTTTGGCCGTCGGGCCAACTTCTGATTTGCCCACGTGTGCGTGTCCTCTGCTTCTGTCTGGTTCACCCTAAGACAGCAAGAATCCAAGCTCTCTTCCCGCGGTCCCATTTGTGCCTTCGTCGGTGTTGCTCCCTGTTCCAAAGCCTGGAGTTTTTGGGATCCGAGCCGTCGTCACATTTTTTAGTCTTATAACGCTGTTTTCTTTTATTGTCTCTTGTACCGTGACCTGCTCGCGGGCGGCGCGCTATCCAAAACTTTTCTTGGTGTGATCCGCTTTCTCGCCTGGGGGAGTTTTGTGTTGGACCGACGGACATTTTCCTGCCACTCTTGCATCATCTTAGCCCTAGAGCATTGTGCCCGTCTTGCCTACTAGTGGCACATCTGTGCCTCATGTTGTCAGCATGCCTACGACATTTATGTCACCTGCTGTTGACGTGTCCAAATCGCCTGTATCGCCTGCTACCACCGTGCCTCTGTCACCTGTGTCCCCTATCGCGTCGGAGCCCTCGACATCTGCATCGCCAAGTACTCCCGTGCCCGTGTCACTTGCGCCGCCTGCCTCTGACATGCCTGTTCCATCTGCATTGCTTGGCGTTACCATGCCTATATCACCGATATCACATGTAGCCTCTGGGCCTTCTATGCACACATTGCCAGATTCTGCCTTTGACGGTGTGCAGTCTCTTGTGCCACTTGCCTCTTCCAAGACTGTTCCTTGTTGAAAAATTACCCATCCGCATGCCTAAGTGTGGTGCCATGAGGCATCGACGAGCCGCCAGAGAGAGGAAAATCCTTGTTTTTCAATGTAGCGGCTCAAGGATTACTCAGATCCTAAAGTGGAGGATTGCCTCCAAAAGTTGACGAGTCGCTGAATCCGGTGGAAGAAGTTTCACCGGAATCGGACAAGGAACGAGGGAGACATGTGTTACGTACCACACATACACGAGTCCCTAATCTTTCCGAGTGGGTACTTCTGTTATTACACAAATAGCCCAACGCGTCGTGCGACCTCAATATTCACTCCGACGGTCAAGGGTGAACCGACCAACTACCCTCACATCTAGTGAACCTTCCTGAACCTTTTGACAACGTCGACCCCTCTCTCCAATTTACGACAAAAGTATGACGAAATTTTGGTTGAATTCTTGACGCACCGAGACAAATCTGGATCTATAATGATGCATCTCGTATCTTCACTGTCGATTCTCAAAGCCCCCTGGATTTCTTGGCGGACCTTCTTGAATCCAACCACTCACGACGCGGCTCCGTACACGTCGCTCGATATTCGACCCAACGACCTCGACTATGTGTCATTCATAACATGACACTAGTATATACATGTTCAATTATTTTGACACTTGTCATCAAAGTACACTTGACTTTAACTATGTAGCGCTCAGTGTCCCAAATTCTAAATCTTGTTTTGCCTCAAAACTTCTACATGTTCACCATCTACGCTCTATTCGGCATAACACTTGGCATCAAAGCGTAGTGGTGCTGGAAAGGCATCTAACTACTTTACTCATTTGGAGGACTACCTCGCACAAGCCGTCATCATATCTCGCATGTCAAGACCTTGCAGACTTTACGACTATGTCGTGAGGCGAGCGAGCGCAACCGATGACCAGCAGCGGGTCTTCGGTGATGACTTTGGCGATGGAGGAGCAAAATGTGCCTATGCATGCAAACCTGGAAGGGTAGCAAATGCTAGCGTGCTAGGCTTTGCGACAGCTGGATCGACCCCTACGGCTTTGATGTCCAATCCGGTCGCGGAACCAACAGCGGTAAACCAGTCGTCCCTACCGACAACCCTGACGACGACAGCAGGACAACACATGCTACTGTATGAGAGGCGCGGATCAACAAGGAACTGGGGAACTGGATCTTCGTGCTTAAGGGGATCAATAGCCATCTACTCCAACAACTAAACGTCGCGTTGGAGGCTCTTTGCAATGCATGCACAAGAAAAGCGGTGCTCGGTGAGAGTGAACCCAAAATTCGTCTAGCCCCAACAGAGCCGTTAGATTCTGCGAATTCTAAGGGACAGACGGTTCGGATGTGGCTGACAATTTTGGAGGTGTATTTCACCGCTGCTTTGGTCAACAACGAACAAAAGAAAATAAAACTCACGGCCGCACTTTTGCGTGGCACGGCACTAAGTTGGTGGTCTGATCTAGTGACCATCCAATAGCACCAGGAGACCGGCAGAGCATCATCAACGGCCAACGACGCCCGTCTCATGTCGCCGATTGCAGGTGTTCTAGCCTTGGAGCAGATCAACCACAGTGGCAAGACATGCTGGTGCCACCAAACGACTGGAATGAATTCTCGTGAGCAATGCTCGCACGATTCGGACGCCTAAACGAAACGTCGAACACACCATACAAACTACAATGTCTCCATCAGCAGTCTAGCGTGACAGAGTATACACATAGATTCCGCGAGATCATCACTACTGCAGACATCGCCCCCGACGAGCTCTAACTTCACAAAAACAATAGCCTCAAGCGGGACATCCAATGAGCCATTCTCATCTTCAGCATCCAGAATGACTTGCCGCAGATGATTGCAACAGCAAAAAGGATCAACAGTGTCAACTTCAATGCTCGGATCCGGGAACCCTACAGCTGGCGACCTCCAAACCACATTCATCGTGGAAACGGAAAAATCCACTTGGGAGACTCCTCGACTCCAATGGAAGTGGATGCTATCAACTAGAGAGACAGGCAAAACTCCTACAACTGCAGAAAAGTTGTGAACATTGATCGCAACTGTCGGGGCAAGCAGCAGGCAAAAAAGGGGAGGAATTCGCAAAAACTAAGTGGGAAAACGTCTAAGGGTAGGAGTGAAAGGTGCAAATTTTGTCCGTAAAGAGCGATCTGCAATGAATGATCATCCATCTGAATGGTCTACATCGCCGCAGAGGGTTTCTGAGATCATGAAGTTTAACGAGGGGTACGAGGACAACCAACCGGCAATACTGCTAAAAGTCCAGCCTGGAGGATGCAAGATTCGTAGAACGGTACCAACACTATTGGATGGAGGAGATTCTCACAACTTTGTAAGCAATGACATGGTTCATAAGCTGGGTTTTCACATCGAACCAGGAGTGTTTGAAGGGAAAAACTGATGACGGGAGATCGCAAATACGGAGACTCCAAGAACCACTACGACTATAGGCTGGAGATCTATGGGATCTAACGTTATGGAGGTCCTGTCCCATGAGTGTTTACAAAATTATTCTCGGATGAGATTTCCTCTACCGGCGTAATCCCTAGGTGGAGTGGAACAGCGGCGACATCTACGTGGAGATCGACGTCGCCAAGCGACAACATTCGCGTGTGGGACAGAAGACGCAAACAGAGATGGAAGCAGGAGAGGAAGTCTCGGAAGCCGAAAAGCGAAAACCCGCACAGTCCATACCACACAATGTGACCAAACACAGTATGCGATGAGGAGCTCGTGCGTGGCTCGTAAACCTCCACCCAACGAAAGAAGCGGAACTGGTAGCAGCTGACTCATGGGCCCCATCAGCCTCATCGGCATCAACAAAGCTTGCGATGGTACCCGAAGAGTTTGCACCACTCATCCAAGAGTTTACAAACTTCTTCCCCAACGAACTCCTGAGAACCCTACCTCCTCAACGAGACATCGACCATTGCATCAATCTGAAGCCGGACAACCGACCCACAGTTCGAGGGGCCTATCAGATGAGCAATCCACCTATCCACGTCTCCATGCGCCGTACCAATACTGTTCATAAATGAGAAAACTGGTGAAATTCAGATGTGCATGGAAAATGGGGCGTTGAAAAATGCTACCATCAAGGACCGCTACCATCTTCTCCGAGCTCATGAGCTTTTTGACCAACTCCGAGGGGCCAAAATGTTTACCAAAATTGACTTGCGAAAGGGCTATCACCAAATACGCATGGCGGAAACCGACATTGAGAAGACGGCATTCCAAACTGGCTACAGGCATTTCGTGTTCACGGTAATTCTGTTCGGACTTACAAATTCCCTAATGATGTTCATGGTAGCAATGAACAACATTTTCCGACCGTACCTTGATGATGTTGTCGTGGTGTACCTCGATAAAATCACAATATGGTGTGCAGTCGCACCCTGGAGGAGCACAATGGATATCTTAGAAAAGTTCTTGAAGTTTTACAAAGAGAGAAGTTCTTCCGAACACTCTCGAAGTGCGACTTCGGATGCCGTTTGATCGAGTTTTTTAATCAGGCCATCAACGGTGGTCGGATCACGATGCATCTGAAAAAGCTGGCAGCAGTCGTTGATTGGCCAATGCCGACCAATGTTCGAGACGTTTAAGCTCTCCTCGGCGTCTTCAATTCACACCCGCGTTTCATACGGGATTAAGCTCGAGTGTCAGCACGTCTCTCAGACCTCACTCAAAAAGAAAATGAGTGGTGGTGGGAAGACAGTGAACTAGAAGCGTTCATCACTTTGTGGAACGCTCTGACCTCGGCGCCAACGCTATAGTTTTCCGATCCAACGGTTGACTACATCATGGCTATAGATGCCTAGACCGAGCCATTGGTGCAGTCCTCTTGCAAGACCATGACAACGGCGAGCAACCAGTTGCACACATATCTAAAAAACTGCGAGGATTGGAACTCAACTACGTTGTACACAAGAAAGAAATGTTGGCGGTCGTACTTGCATTTAAGACATCGCGGTGTTACCTAGAGTGCCACCGATGCATCGTGCGTACCGATTACGTTAAAACATCTAAAGACGCAATGGAATCTCATTCGACGTCAAGCCTGATGGATGGAGTTCCTCGAATCCGGGTTCGACTACGATATTGAGTACCGGCCATACAAAATCAACCCGGCGGACGAGCTCAGCTGCTAACCAGATTTAATGATTGAGGTAGCAATGCTACCTCTGCAGTGGGAGACATATCTTGAGCGGCTGTTCACACAAGGCTACAACCAGCAAGACGCATACGACAAGGCAAAATTCTGGTATGACGCACTAGATTGGCGACGACGATTGACTCGCCAGGTGGTCGTTTCCCCAAATGACGAACTTCGCTATATGATGCTCAGAGAATGCCACGACATAGGTCTACGTGGAAACTTCGGAGAGGAAAAGACACTGAAGAAGCTGGCAAAACATTATTGGTGGGACAAGATGCAATCTGACGTGGCCAACTTTTGCGAATCCTACAAGACATGTCAGCGACAAAAATCTCGTTGCACATGGCCACCCACACTTTTGCAACCGCTCCCTATTCCAACAGGACAGTGGGATGATATCTCCATGGACTTTGTCACAGGATTACCAGTCACACCCAAGGGATATGACGCAATCCTCGTGGTAGTCAACAGGTTTCCCAAGATTTCCAACTTCATCTTGACAAAAACTACCGTCACTGTCAAGGGAACAACACGACTATTTCTAAATGACATCATACGGATACACGGCGTACCAAGAACCATTAAGAGCAAAAGAGACGGTCGTTTTGCCAGCCATTTTTTACGTGAACAAATGACTCACTATGGCAGCAGAATTCAACTTTCAACGGCGTTTTATCCTCAAACCGACGGCCAAACCGAGCGGACCAATCAGACGCTCAAACAACTTCTCCAAACACTATGCGAACCTCATGGGACGGATTGGGCACAAAAACTCCCGACTGCCAAAATCGTATATAATTCGGCAGTTTCCACTGCAACGGGCAATACTTCGTTTGAAATGGTGTATGGAAAACTTCCTGCCACACCAGCCAGACTACACAGTTGAAGCAACATTCCCGGGGGTGATTTCCAACGCCAAGACTTCTCCACCATTTGGGAGGAAACACGGCAAATCCTCGTGAAGAAACAAGCAATGATGAAGCAAGTAGCTGACCGACATGGCAGCGACGACGTGTTTGTCGCTGGCATCACAGTCCTTCTCAGCTCCACCAACATCAAACTCCGCAGAGCCGACTGCACGATTTAAGCACCCAAGATCCAGCAAATGCCTCATGCTATTTTCTGTTATTGTATACAGGGGTGGAAAACTGCAGTATTGACTACCACGGTACCTTTGTTTCACGGAACTCCAGTACTACAGTTTATGTACCGCGGTAATGTAATTCCTGGTGGCTCAATTTTGATATTGGTACCAGTACCGCTTTACCAACAGTAATGGTAGAATATTGCGGTATTCTGGTCATAACGTGGTGGATCTAATTTCATGAATTACAATACCTATGTTATAACTGTAGAAATTGACTACCAAGGAAAGCCTTGTGTGAATCAACTTTGAAATCCACTTAAAAAAACACAAAAACAATAATCACCAATGCAACAATGTGCTTTATTGTACCATTTTGAAAGTACCGCAACAAGATACCGTGGTATGACATCGCATTACAGAAGAGGGGTACTCCTTAAGGGGAGTATTGATATCGTGCCGGTATCACAAAAAAATAATGATACCGCGGTCATGCGATGTAAAACCGTAGTATGCAACACAACCGGTAGTACCATTGACATCCTTGACCATAAAGATGTGTTTGACAGTTTGAACACTTGCCATCGAAGCATTCTTACTACTTATCACAAACTATCCAATTTTCTTCATTCCTCAAATCGTCTTCTGCTCTGCACCTCATCCCTCTAAATCATGTAGGTTTAACTTGGTGTAACATTCTTTTCATGTCGGTTTTTGTGATACGTGTCTGTTGGTGTACAAAGGTGTACTGGCACATTTGGTGTGTGCCGTAGGTTGATCCTTTTAAAAAGGATTTTTTTGGGATCATAGATCAAGTAAGTGCCTTCTGTGAAGCGACGGCAACACATGCATTCTTTGACACAGTAGTAGGACACGTTCTTTAGGCCTAAACCATGGTGGTTGCGTCACTAGGCCATGTCACATTTATAGGAATCAACGTAGCTACTGAGAATACTCTAGGAAGCTTCCTAGCATGCTTGCCACTGACTGGGCGTCAGCGCTCAGTCAGCTCGCGACATCAACACAGGTCGGACGCGAAACGGCAAGGGTTTGGCTAGACGACACAACACAGTGTCAAATGTGCTTCCATTAATAAACACATGCAGAGAAAGTTAACAAATGACAAGTCCACAACATAAATACCTGCCGCGGCACACGACGGGTGTCGCATGTGGCAGTGCAAGGTCTGTCCTAAAACCGGCCAGAAAACACTGTTTTGTCCGTAACTCTGTGCATAAAAATCAGAACGCTACGCCGTCTGAACCTAGAGATGCAGAATCTTGAGCCGGACGCTACGACTAGGCACACATACAAGTCCGGCACCGATCGGTCGACAGACAATGCAAAACGTGCAAATCGGGCTCAAGAGCCAGTCCATCGAGAAAACTCTAGGGTCTGCACAAAAACCGCAAAGCACCCCGGCAAGCACCCAGGGCATCGTGGCAGCTCTCTGGCAGCTGCTGGTGGATGGAGCCACCACTCGTCGCTGCTCCGGCGCCAGCTGTGTCAGCATCAAGGATAGGCTGCAGAAAAACGAGACAACATCCACGACGCTCGGGCAGTCGTCGGTCAGCTCCTAGTGGGTGGTCCACCATCTGCCGACGCGCCGGTGTCTCCGGGGTCCGCATCAGTGACCATGTCATTGCGCTCTCCTGTACCGCTGCTCTCCTGGTCGTCGCTCATGATAGGTGGAAGCCACACACACCAAAACTCCCCCTAGCTGACACAATTGGCAACATAACGATGTCTGAGCGAAGGCAAGAGATGATGGCTGAGGCAACCAGCCATAGCGAGAACTGATCCAGCATACCACAGCATAGGGTCTCCTCGTGAGAATGGTGCATCCCACCAAATGCTAAGGTCTTGACCATGCACGAAGTGAATCACACACCTACGTTTCAAACATCATGCAAGGGAGACAAAGAAACAAGGTCTCCTCCTGACCTCGGAAAATGTCTTCGGGTATCCGGGTCTTGACCACATCATGCATGGATCATACATAACACATAGAGGCAATGGGTCTCCACATCACACCGGTGAAACTCACCAGGTGCGCGGGTCTTGACCTGCATAACCTTGACCATAGCATTGTGCCACACCCCAAGTAACCTCGCTGTCCTCAGAAGGGTATCAGGCCAAAGCCCACACACCAACACTCCCCCTGGGCTACAGAGGCTGACAGTTCGAGCAAAGCTGATGGCTGCTCCCAACACAATCCCTAAGGAGGGAACACAACTCCCCCATGGCCACATACCCCTTCACTGCAATAGCAAGGGTGACAACGATGCTTGTGAGATGTACTCGCATAGATCCTCACCCCGGAGCGCCATCGTCGCTGGCGTCGTTGTCGCTATCATCGTCACTGCTGTTGTCATCTATTGATGTGATTGATGTAATACTGAGGGCCTCCTCCAAGACAATCGCCCACTTTATGGCCTCCAACTGCTGAGGTGCATATCACCTCGCGGCCTCCGCAGCGTAGAGGCGCGTGTGGAGCTTGACAAGCTCTGATGTGGCAGCCGACCGGCTCATTGCATCTGCGGCATGTAGACGGTAAGTCGCAGAACAAACCTGATGGTGGAACTCGATCGTGTGCGCGTCGGCATGAACCAGAGCCTCCTACAGCCTCATGGTCTCACTCCATAAGAAGGAGTGGAGTTGCGCCTGCTCGTCGCACAAGTCAATGTCCTCTACCTCAGTCAGCGACTCAAGCACCGCCAGGCCACGAGGTGCTGGTAGGGTGGGAACGCAAGATAATGAGTCACCATGTAAGTCGTCTGGGGTTGTAGAAATGACTACAGCGAAGGCACCTGCTGCTTCTGACATACCTGTCGCTCGGCCGTCAGCTGCTGGCCAGACGTCGACATGTGTAGGTACAGCTGCATCCGCGGCGACGTCGTTTTCATCGAAGGTGCGGTCAGTGCTGTGGTGCTCCTTGCGACCCCTAGTGTCAGCCCATCATCCACCTGCTACTCGAGATCCGCCTGTCCCAGACCTGCATGCTATAGAGACCACGCAGTTGCCTCGAGACGCCTGTGTCCATCCTCCACACATTCCGTAACAGCCTATCGTGCTGGTTCAATCGCGGTGCAACATCGGCTGCTGGCCTCCCGGAGCTCGGCCACAAGACTCCGCACCTGCGCCTCCACTCTAGCCATGGATGCCTCCTGAGCGTCCATCGCACAGCTCAGGCGCTTGGCGCAGGCGCTCGTCGCCGTTGTGTCGTTGACTAAAACTGCCATGGTTTCACCAATGCTGGTCAAAGAAGCCCTGAGCCGGAGATTCCGTAGCTTACTCTACGTCCTCGACCGTGGCTGCTACAGCTGATCAGGTCCCACCGACGCAGTGCACAAACGGGCGTCTGGTGTCGTATGGGGGTCATCCTGTGTTCATGCTATGGCTGCTGCAGATATAGCAACACATTGGGCCTCTACGTCTATCACCGACTCCGTGTCTGACTAATCCCCCATGCATAAGTCGCCGTCCTCACATGGGGCGTGTGTCCCCTCCTGGCGGTCAGCAATATGCTCCTGCCGTCAAGCACTATCCCGTGCATCAATCATGTGCTGCCCTGTGGTTTTCGGTGAGCACTCCACCTCCCCACCGGCCGACGGACTAGGAAAAACCAGTAGGGAGTGGCGCACCAACCCCGCGACCGAGGACGAGGGAGACAGCTCTGCTGTAACTCCTGCCACTGCCATAGTAGTTGCTATTGTCCCGGCAATCGTCAGGGTATGAAAGGCCTCTGCTACCTCTCCTACTCCCTCCGCCACATCCGGTGCAATCTCCATCTCAATTTTTGAAGCTGACTCAGCGTCAGACCACTCCTCCCCGGATGAACAGTCCTCCACCATAGCATGATTATGCACCAAATGAGTGTGTCGTAAATCTTTGTCTGCTTCCTCAGTCCTCGGCTCCAAGGTAGTTGTCGTCGGACACTCCACCCCCCCCCCACGACCGACACACCGCCAGAAGGTGGAAGGGGATGACACACCAATCCTTCAACCGGAGACGATGGAAGCTGCTCCTCGGCAACGTCCGTCACTGTTGGTGATGCTGCTGTCGGCACTACTACTGCTGGTTGGGCACGTCTAGCCTGTCAAGCCATCAGCTATCTTGCTTGACGAGTGTGTGCACGAGGGGTACCGGCAGAAGTGACGGCTAAGATTGCGACGGGGTCGGAGGTCGAGATGACACCGACTGACTCCAGGAGAGTGAAGGGCGTCGGATGTTGAGCTGAGATCGGGTGGCAAGGGACCGGCAGGTGACGACACTGTAGGAGGTGAGAATGGCGAGTGAGACAGGGATGTCTACATCGGCATGGTGGCAACGTCCCGCTCAGAGAGTACATGGTCTGTGACCTGTTGCACCATGCGCTTTAGAACCTGGAGCTCAGCGTACAACACCGCCATAGCTCCACTAAGGGGTGCCACAGTATTGGCTGACAAGGTCTCGGAGTCTGATGGTGAAGACGAAGAGCGGGATAGTATCCAAGGCGGTCGCCACCACGCAAGATGCTGGCGACACTGGCGCCATCCGTGGTGCCGATCCCCACAGTAGTAGTAGGCAAAGCTGTTGGACGCCTGATGCGTATGCCACGGCTAGAACTTCTAGTGTGGACGTGGCGCCTGCGACGTATGCAGAGCCGGTACCAACCACGGTGCCGGCTGCGCTCCCTGCCACACCAGTCTGCTCATCTCCGAAGCTCGGCGTGGGTGAGTGCACACGACAGTTGCTCCCGCTGGCACAAGGCCACAGGGGGGGTGAGCGATCAAAGCACAATCTCTCAGACGTGTTGCGACGCTGTCACGAGGATGGTCACCAAAATGCTAGTGGTGTACTGCTGTGCAACTCAAGTGTGTGACCTCAAGTTGCCTTCAGTGCTGATCCTGCACCGGGTGCCATCGTCAGCTGACGGCTGTGGCCTCAAGCCACCTTTGCTGCTGCTGCTATCGCTGCAACTCTTGCAGGAGATGCTTCTACAGCGGTTCCCGTCGTCAGCCGATGGTGGTGGCCTCAAGCCACACCAAAAGGTAAAACAAACAAAAGAATACAAAACTCGTTTTTTTTCTTCAGGCGTCACCTCCTCAGGTGCCTCTGTTGGGGTTTTCTGGGATGTCCCACTCGAGGGCCCCCCTCCCTCTATCCTCTCCCCCTCCTTTTTTTTCCTCTTTTTTTTTTTCGGTCTGGCTCGACCCTCGCGGTGAGCGCAATGGAGGAGAAGGCTCGCTCCCCCCCTCGCGTGCAGCCGGCTGGAGGCCGCCCGTCGGCCTCCCCTGCCCCTCTCG
>SZWC01012245.1:26764-41024 GCA_023375785.1 Penium margaritaceum | reverse complement strand
CACACACACACACACACACACACACACACACATACACGCACGCACGCGTGCGCGGGTGCACGCATTTGTGAGTGCACGCGCGCACGCTGTGAAGGAAGAGATTTCTCCCTTGTGCACTACTCGCCTACGTGAGTGTGGAACTGGAGGTCAGAGGCCATCCCGCATTCCCGGCTCTCGGCTGCTGTTCATACTCATCCTGCACCCCGTGTCTGCAGCCTGTGTCTTCATGCTAGGCTACAATAGTACAACAGCTACATTCTGCAGCGATCACTATCCAAGTGCTAGGCTTCTTTTTGCCTGCCTTTTTCCAGGCTTACTCTCCCCACGGTTTTACAGCAGGGCTCATCAGTGGCCACATCTCTACACCGGTAGCCACCGAAGCTGTGACATCAGTTGCAGCAGTAGCAGCAATGGTGATCGCCAACTCTGCCGCATCTCTAACAGCGGCAACAGCTCGCTTTGCTGCTTCTAGCCCTCTCAGCTATCACTCTGTCGTATTTTTTTCAGCAATAACTGCAGCTGCAGTGGCATTAGCCTTCTCAGATTTCTTGCCCCATACCACTTGTGTCTTCTCCTCCATGGCTTGGCGTAGACTGTAACCAAGACAGCCTCTGCAATGGCCCTGCAGAATCAACCCCAGCACAGTTGTGGTCGAAACTTCAGGTTGTGCATTAGCCACAGCCACAGCAACAACAGCATCAATAGTGACAGTGGTCACTGCCACTGCAAGCAAAGTTTCAGTGAAAATCCCTCCACTCTTTGTGTTGATAACTCTGCTGCTCAGCTCGCTGCTTCCCTTGCAATGTTCTCTAAAACACTTATCTCACTGCTTTTCACTTTGCCTTCCAGCTGGAGCAGCAGCACCAAAGGCAGAGCCACCGGCTGTAGAAGCTTCACCTCTTCCTTCTAGCCACAGCCAGGTGGAGCAGCCACTGATTACTGCAGCTGGCTGTCATACTGCTGACCTTCTGAGCTTGGCTGCTATCTTGAGTAGCCACAGAAGATTTTAGTCATTGTGCAGTAGCTACAGCTGCTGCCGTTTGCAATGATGGCTTCCCCACCAGACTCCGAGTCGACCAGGGAGAGCCCCTCAGAGGCCGCGGAGGTGCACATTGCCAACAAAAAGGTTATATCCTTCAAATAACTGGTCGAGCACAAACAACACTGCCGTCTTTGCCTCAGCTCTCCTGGCTACCATCCTGGAGAGGAGTACAACTGGGGGCAGTGGTGCCTGAGTGCGCGGAAGAGGAGGTGAAGCAGGATTGCTATCTGATCATGGATTTTCTCCCGTCTTTGTGTCAGAATTCTTGTGCCGGCCAACAGAAACGGCCTTTTGCACGATCTCAATCAGCAAAAATAAACCCTTTTCCCGCTAGCAGAGCTCCACCTCAGCCCGGGCCCACTGCAGTTTTCCAGGAGAAATTTGCTTCTTCTGTTCTGCCTGCAACTGACGCTCTTGAACTTGCAGCTGCAGTACATGACACTGCTGCAATTGCTTTCACTGCAAGGGCACCTGTGCTGCCACTGTGTGGGTCTCCCGTGCTCCGGCCACCACAGTGAGTGGGTGAGCTACGGAGGTATAGACTAAGGTGGCTGCAGCTTTTGGGCCTCTTGCTGGAGCAGCTGCTAGAATTGCCACGCAGATCTCTACAGCTGCAGCAACCATTGTGACTATGGCCTCGATCGTAGCTACAGCCACTCACCTGCGTTCTCTTCCATTCTCTAATCCACCTCTGCCACAGTCACCACCATCTCCTCAACTCCATCTCCTACACAAAGCCGTATAGCAACTGTCATCTCCACGACTTCTACCACCGTTGCCGTCATCACAGCAGCCATCAATGTTACTCGGTATTGTGGGGACAACATCATCATGGGTTGCATTCCTCTCATCCTCTGCTGCAGCAGTCGTACCTCCGCTGTTTGTCTTGCTCCCACATCCTGAACATGAAGTGCAACCTGCTTGATCTTTTGAATCACTGTTGACTCTCAGTGTCTCTTCTGCGAGTGTGGTGGTCTGTGGGCTGGTTGCTCTTGAAGTTGTTGCTCATCCACTTGACCATCACGCTTTCACTTCCACTTCCACTTATTCTCAAACTTCCCTCGTCCACTAGGGTTGGAAATGCTTCAAAGATTTCTTTCATCATTTTTTTCTTCACTCTTGTCTCTCTTGCAGCCATGCCTTACCTTGAGGCGGCCATTGCAAAGCTGCAGGGATATGCGCCTTGCTCTTGATGCTGCAGATAACCACAATTTTGATGCTGGTGCGAGCAAAGATGAGCTGGCTGAAGTAGTTGCTGACCCTTTCATGTAGTGCCTTCTTGTCGCGATCCCTCTGCTACCGCAGCTGCAGCCACTACAGCCGCTACTTCCAATGCACCATCCACTGGCCACACTGTCGCATTGTACACTGACACTATTTCTGTCACCACACATTCTGCCACGGCTGTTGTCATTGTGCACACACTTCTTCTCCCGCAACTCCATTGTGAATCTGAGTGGCCTCCATTGCATTTCACTGCTAAGGTCACCTTCTCATCTTCGGAGGTGGGCTTGAGCTCACGTACACGATGTGAGCTACCGTGGCAATGACACTTCCTGCCTGGTCTTTCTACTCTTAACTCTTTCATTCCTCAACCCTATAATTCTGTATGTGTTGTCCGTGCTATCATCACTACTGTTCCAGCCGATCTCACTCACGAGATCGGAACCTATGACTCTCATACTAAACGTGACAATCCTGCTGACCCCGTTTGGGCGTATGCACACATTTGCCGCTGCAAGGTAGTCACCGGCCATGCTTTCCAGATTACCTTTTTGGTTCAGCTCAACCAAATACAGTTGCGCCAAGATGAGATGGCAGATGCTTACCAGGCAAGTAGTCTTAAGCTCCTTCAAGATATCAGGAAGGTTGTGCCTGGTCAGCTCTCCACCAGTCTTTCCATCTTTAGTGGCCTCATCCCCATGCTGTCTGATCACTTCGTGCATGCCCCTGTTGTTCAGCTTGAGCGCATTGTGGCAGAGCCCGACCTTGCTGATGCACCCTCTGGCATCGGCACACTGTACGAGTTGATTGCTGTGTGTCTCACTAACTTGTGGAGCAACTCCCAAGACAAGCATGTGCACTGTTCTACTATCGCTGCCGCCACCGCAACTGTCCCCTCATTCTCCACAATCCGACCTTCCTCCAGCACTCCTTCCACTTATGTCGGAGGGGCCCACGCTCCTCGTGGGCAGGGGCTGTGGCTGCAGTGGCAGCTGACATTGGTGAGGAGATAGTGGTGGTGGTGTTGGCCAAGGTGGCAAGGGTCGAGGTTAAGCATCTGCAACCTCGTGTCTCTTTGTCCCCTAGCACCCCTGTTAGAAATGCGGTCACATACATGACCAATCACCTCATCCCTGAAACTGTGAATCGGCAAGTGTATAGGGAAGTGAACATATGAGTGAACATGGACTTCTAACAAAAACTAGTACGTAGTACATATAATCCAGAATAACTAACACCTTATGCAATGAATGTACATATGGAATCTAGTTACATGAATTTTTGCTGATGATTTCTGAATTTTTTTTGCATATAGGAATACACTTTTTGATGCACTCATTGTCGAGTGTATAAATTTAGGGTGATAGCCCATAACTCTATGGTCATTCTGGCCACTCAGCATCTAAGTGTCCTCATCCTCTTGATGATGCCCATCCAGTTTCTGACATGGGGGCCCACTGGGCTTGTACCGGGGCAAGCCACTCGCTCGTTGCCAACCAGCTGGCGACCGGTCGGCTGGATGGCTGGTGGCCGGTCAGATGACCGGCCAATCAACAACTGTCAATCATGATGGTGGCTTGAACAACGGCCGAGAGACCACAAGGGCCTCGAAGGCAAGGCCAGTGGCCTAGCGCCCTCGTCCCCATTCACCCCTCCTCCCTCACAGAGCAAGCAAGGACAGAGGAAAAGCGCAAGGGACAGAGAGGATGAGAAAAGTAGAAAAGAATTGGTGAAAACTTGCCACACGTGCTCCGCATGCGACAATTCCATACCATCACATTAACTGAAGTTTAATTAGCACAAACCGCATGTTACTCTTTCAATAAAATCTCACAAAACCACAGGCTTGGGATACAAACCTCCTCCTTTGCAACCAAAAATGCTTGGACAAGGAGAAAAAAACGGAACAAGGCCTCTTGAGACTCAAAATTCTTTAGTCTGCTTGCACGAGGTCATTGATTGCCATTTCCCCCAAGGTGACTCAGAGGGGAAAACTCCTCCAATGAGTTGTGAATGTCACTCTGTAAACCCCGGCGATGACATTGTGGAGGATCTGGATACCACCGTCGCTACAACGACACTCAAATCAAGAAACGTCCCCAGTTTGAAATTTGCTTCAGTTTTAATAAAGCAGTCACTATTACAGCGGAGCACGATGGGAGAAACAAATGGCCAGATCAATCTACCTCATCCTCACAGGCAAAGTAGCAAAGGTTGGAGAGGCCAAAGGGCGCATGCCCCCATGGAGACGCTAACAATGCACCAGACAAGTTAGTGATGTTGGATCACATAAAGCATGCTCTATCCCAAAAGCACGCAGAATGGCACAACAAGCACAGATGCCAGCAATGGAAACGCGCTGAGCTAGAGTTGCTACAACCCTGTGCTCCCACACATGATGTAGCACGCATGTTGTTGAAGTTTTTTGGCCACTCACATCTCAATGCCCTCTTGTCTCACTCTCTGTGGCACCCACATGTGCAGATTAAGTGACGTGGCCTCACCTGGGGAAACATCATGCGAGTGCATCATTAGTGGAGACTCTGGCGTCATAAAGCAACTGATCCATCCAAGAGTGCCCTCTGGCACATACATGGCCATTGAATGACTTTCTCTCATTGATGCGGTAGATGCTAGGGTTCGTACATTCTCACTTCCATTTCCTGCATCATGCTTGCTTGCTTCTGAGTGTTTTGAGGGAGCTGCATATGATCCGGGTGCTGATCCTTAGCAGGCCACCATGCTTGTAGTGGATGGTGCATTGGTGAGAAGCCGCCCTCGGTTTTATACCGAGTGGTCGGGCTCAACCCCTGGGTGGCGGCACGTACTCATCCAAGTGAGCTGTTCGATGTGAGTGCGTGCTCACCGGTTTCTTAAACTCTCCTGTCTCTTTCTTGGTTCAACACTCAATTTCAAGGCAAGCCTTGCCGCATCCATGGCTCCCGTTGTGTCATAACTTCTCACCCAGATAGCATGCTTGTTCAACAAGGAACCTGCCCAGTAACTACTGGTATCAGAGCAATGGGGCTTGCCCCCAGCTCCTCCTCAACCTTGGACCTGTGACTTACCGGTCAAACCGGCCTCATTGCCATTAAGAGGGGACCATGGCACTCTTGCCATAGTCAGTCCATCCGCACCATCACCCGCCACGGCCATATCTCTACCCGGGCATCATCAACACCGGCGGTGTTTCCCAATCTCCGGAACACTCGCTGTCACCTTCACTCCGTCTTCGCTGACAATGCATTCTAAGCCGTCACGAAGCACGCTCTCACATCTCCATCGACTTGGCACTCCAACAGCCTTGCAGCTTTCTACTGCACCATCTCCCTCCTTGTCTGCCGTCTTCTTGTAGCAGTTAGTACCACTGCATTCTTTGGTGCCTCTCATGCATTTTTGCGCTCTCGGCCTCAGTACACTTTAGGCAGCGTCTCTTCTATGCCCTGCACTCTGCAGCACCACAGTTGGCAGCAACATCTCTTCGCTGCATCTGTAGCCTTAACGTCTGTCACGCTGGATTCACCGCCGCGAGTCGAACCCCCGGACAAAGAATTGGACTCCCCTCGTACCACTGCTCGCTACGCTGACAGTAGAAGGGAGGACCCTTGAGTGTTTGATGAGCCCCCACTCACTGAGGATGACATCCCATTGTGGTTTTGCATGCTAGACAGCGTATCCTAGTGCTCGGAAATTGCCACAGTATCAGAGCGTGAGGTGGCGAGAGAGCGTGAGGAGATTGACAGGCAGGTGTACACAGCACACGATCTGCCACCATCACCTCCTTGCATTTCAAGCATGCAACCACCTTGGGATCCCTAGTCTTCCAACCCCGCCTCCACTGCCAGCCCTGCTCCATCTCCCACACCAGCAGACGCGGCTGGACCGTCTGCCACACGTGACATTCCCGGCGCCATCCCCATCTTGCCACTTCATACAGACTCCATTGGCTTGGCTGGTGTTGTTCTTGACGCAGCCACTGGTGCCGCTGCAACCTTTGCAGCCACAGCCCGTGCCTGCAGAGTCCCAATGCAGACTGCAGTGGGCCGCGCAGCCAAGGCTTACGGGCATGCTGCAGCATCCCTCATGTTGCTGGCGGCTGCTGTCGCCAACATCGCCACACAAGTGACAGTGGCATCTGCCGTTGTGGCCACTACCGCAGGCTCCGCATCTAATGCGACAGCCAGCGCCATTGGTTCCATTCGTGCGTCTACTGCATCTGCTATTCTGACCCACACTGTTGCACCTTAAGAGCTCATACCTTACGTCACCACGGGCGTCCTTATCGCATCAGCATCAGCTGCAGTCGCAGGCGCCACCGTCACAGGGCTCATCTGCCTCACAGTAGCAGTGGCTGGGTGGGTGGCTGTTCTCTTCTCATCAGCGGCTGCAGTGGTGCCGCCACTCTTCTCACTGCTTGCACCATGCCAGCCTGGTGAGTCCTCCTCACTCTCCTCGCTTTCTATCTCCTCTCCACCTATATCTCTTGTCACTTCTCATCATGGCAGGAACAGAGGAAACAATAGAAGCTCTGCAGGTTGCACTTAGCGGGGCACAAGAAGCTCATCGCAACGTTGAGGATGAGCTTCAACAAGGACGTAAAGCGCAGCATGAGCTTGCGGCCACAGTAGCCACCCTAGTCATTGAATGCTTGCGTGCAATCCCAGCTTTTTCTGCTGCTCTGCCCGCTGAAAAAGATGCATCTGCTGACTCATTCGTGCCTCTCATTGGTAGAGTCCCCAGCTCCTTGTCACCCACTCTCTCTGCGGCTACTATTGCTCGAGCCCACCTTCTGGCCAGACAGAAATATTTTGAGACAACACTGCCTCAGTTCACTTCCAAACTCACCTTCACTTCTTGGGAGACACGCTTTAGCGCATGGGTGCAAGAGGAGCTCTTGTGGAAGTATTACCCCCCCGCGAAGCCGCCATTTGTCCCCCAGATCAATAAGGCGCCTTGGGTTGTGCGGGCCCTCATCAATGCGGGACCCGAGGGTCTCCTTGACGACATTGGTACATACAACGCCGATCCCACACAAGGCACATCCGCTGACCCTGTTGGTGCCTATGCCCTCATCCGTTGCCGAAAAACTATGACTGGACATGCTGCTCAGAGTGCTCTGACTGTGCAGTTCAACACACTTTAGATGCGGAAGAATGAGACCGTAGATGAGTATTGGGCACGCAGCCTGCGCCTTCTGCGCGATCTGAGCAAGGCAGCCCCTGGCCACCTCTCTACCTACTTGTCCATTGTTGCTGGTCTCATCTCCGAGCTCTCTGACCTTTGCCTTCATGTCTCCCAGGCAGAGCTTGAGCGCCTTGCTACTTCTCTGGTCCCTGAGAACTCTCCCCTAGGGATTGGCCCTCTCTATGAGTTCACTGCTTCTCGTCTCACCGATTGGTGGAGCAACCTCCAGAACAAACGCATGCATCGCGCAGCCCTCATAGCGGTTACCACCTCCTTATCCTCGTCGCCTACAACCATTGCCTCTTCTCCATCCCTCCCTTCTCTCGCCGCAGCTCATCCAACTCAAGCTGCCTCTCGGGGTAGTGGCGGGGGTTCAGGTCGCGGGGGTGGCCATGGTGGGAAGGGGCGTGGGGGTGGCCGTGGTGGGAAGGGGCGTGGGGGTGGCTGCGGTGCTAAGCCCTTCTTAGGCACCATCGCTTCCACGGACGTCACCTGCTGGAACTGCGGCGCCACTGGACACTCTACA
Source organism: Penium margaritaceum (assembly GCA_023375785.1). Taxonomy (NCBI): domain Eukaryota; kingdom Viridiplantae; phylum Streptophyta; class Zygnematophyceae; order Desmidiales; family Peniaceae; genus Penium; species Penium margaritaceum. The sequence goes on along the minus strand of SZWC01012245.1, from coordinate 33,048 downwards.
CCAAAGTGCCCGGCTCCATGTCATGACTTCCGTCTGGCATCATCCATGTGTGCCCATTGGACGTGTACGGGTGTCACCTCCTCCTCCGCAGTAGCAGCAGTGACCGTTGCATCTTCCTCACCTTCCTCCTCAGTCCAAGTGCTCACCACCGCTCCTGCTCCTCTCCAACCGTCACCATTACCTGCTAGTCCATGGGGTTGGATTCCTCATCCATCTCGACCTCCCTACTATGGTCCTCCTCCTCATTACTCTGTGCCTCCATGGGCCTGTGACGATGGTCACTTCTTACGCCGCTCCTCCGATCGCTCTTCCAACCACTCCTCTGATCGTCGAGATGAGAAGCGCAATCTTGAGCGGCGCTTGGCGGAGCTCCTCCACCTTCGCTCTCAGGGAGGTGAGAGTATGAGAGGCCAATCTTGTGTTTCTGTCTGTGATTCTGATACCACCCTTTGTGGTGTTGTGTCTGGTAGTGTACAAGGGGCTTTGCTTGATGACCATTCCTGGATTGAAGAGTGGCGGTCTCATACATTTCCCACTCGTCTCGGTGGTGCCTCTTCCCTTTCCTCCCGTGGCACTGTTGTTGTCTGCCTTGTTCTACCCTCCACTCATTCGTCCCCCGGCCTCTGGATCATTGATTTTGGGGCCATACATCACATGACGTGCCGTTCGTCCTTTGTGTCCCTCAGGCCTGTTGGCTCTGTTCACTCTGTGTGCACTGGCTCCGATCAACTTCTTCATATCCAAGGTGTTGGTGTTGTTTGCTTTGTCAGCTCTGGTGGCACTGTGTATCTCACTGATGTTCTGTACGTTCCTCACCTTGAGGTCTGTCTGCTCTCTGTGACCACCCTCAACGACCAAGGCATGGACTTCTCATCCATTCGTGGTCTTACCTCTATCTCTTTGTGCTCGTCTGGCCATGTTGTTCTTTGTGGCGTGTGCTGTGATCGCCTGTTCTGTGTCCCACTTACTATGCCATCATCTTCTACTGCCTCTGCTCTTGTCCAAGTCACCCCCTCCTTGTCCCCTACCCATGTTGATCTTCTACATCGTCATCTGTGTCACATTCACACTGCCACCATTCAGCGCCTTCTTCGCCTCCGGCCTGCTACTGGCCTTGATCCTACCACATTTGCACCTCCATGCTCCTCTACTTGCCTTGACTGTGCCAGTGGCAACATGCACTACTCCCCGTTCACCACTGTTGAGTCCACCAACTCGCACCCTCTTGACCTCGGGCATGCTGATGACATGGGTCCTCTACCTCAGGACTTCCTTGGTGGTCTCAGTTGTTACTTGTTGTGCTTCACTGATGACTTCTCTTGCTACCATTGGGTTTTTGCTCTTTGCCATAAAAGTGACATCACTGACGTGCTTGAGTCCTGGCTTCCTCAGGCTGAGCGTGCCTGTCTTCGTCCATTACGCGTCTTTTGTAGTGACCGAGGGGGTGATTTTTTGGGTCCTACCTCTTGCTTTCTTGAGTCTCATGGTGTTCTTCTTGAGTCCTCTGTCCCCTACACCACACAGCGGATTGGCATGTCCGAGCATTAGAATCGCACCCTTGCTAATGGTGTACGCTCCCTTCTTTCCGCCTCCAGTCAGTCCAACCTCTTTGCCTTTGAGGCTATGTCCTTCATGATGTGGGTCTGGAATTGGGTTCCACATGGACCCCTTCTCCACACTGCCACGCCTTTTGAGCAATGGACTGGCCGTCGTGCTGATCTCTACCTTGCTCGTGTATGGGGATGTCTTGCTTTTGTGTGACTTTCCGCCGACCAACGGGATGGTAAGCTGTCTCCTCGTGGTCATTTGTGCATGTTCCTCGGTGTCTCATCGTTCTCCAAATCCTGGAGATTTTGGGATCCCTCCCGCTGTTGTGTCCTTGAGTCCCGTGATGCCCTCTTCTTTGAGCATTGGTTTGAACGCAATCCCTCCCGCTTCGGTGGATCCCTCCCTCCGCCTCCTCGGGGTGGGGGTGGCTCTCTTCCCTCTTGGGCCTGTGTTCCTCCCTCTGCGCATCTATTGGCACCTGCTACCTCCTCCGGGCCCTCTTCTACCTCTGATTCCTCGGCTCTCTCTGCCTCTCCCGAGCCAGCCTCTTCTGCCTTCCCTGAGCCCTTGGTTCCTTCTGCTTCCTCTGCGCCTGCACCCCCTATTTCTCCTGAGCCTCCTGCTTCTTTTGAGCCTTCTATTTGCTTTGACTCCTCTTCTGCCTCTGAGCCCATTGCTCCCGCTGCTCCTCTTGCCCTTTCTAAGCCATTTGTCATCTCTACTACACCTTTCCATGTGATTTCATCTCTCCCGTCTGCGCGTGTCCCATCCGTTCCTACAGGCTATGTCGCCTCAGGGCACTCCCATCTCACTCTCATCCTGTTGTCTCTGGTGACCCTGGCCTTTGCGCTCTTGGCCTTGCAAAATCTGCCTTGTCCACGGCTGTCTCTGTGGTCCATCCCAACAGAGACAAAACAAACTTCATGCAACTCAACCTGGGTCATGGGGATAGATGAGGCCAACAGCATGAACATCACTTTTGAAGACGTTTCGGCTGAGAGCCTTGGTGAGAAAGTCAGCTCTCTGAGAACGTGTGTCCACCCAAGCAACTCGGACAATGCCAGCAGTAATGCACTCGTGAACAAAATGATGCTCTACATTGGTATGCTTGGTGCGTGAATGATGCGTGCCACTGTTTTCGGCAATAGCCTTTGTGCTTTGATTGTCACAGTGCAGAATATTGCAACGGATGGGAACGCGGAATTGTTGCAGCAGACGACAAAGCCAGACAGCCTCACACGAGCCTGCGCCAAGAGTAACATACTCGGCCTTAGCTGTGTTTCGGGCAACACACCCTTGTTTTCCACTTTTCCACGGCACGACTGTTCCACCCGCTATGAAGATGTATCCCGTTCTACTGCATGCATCACAATCATGTGCCCAGTCACTGTCAGTGAAGCCATCAACCAAGAGTGAAGGTTGTGCACGAAAGTACAACCCGACTCGAGGTATGGACAGAGCATACGGCACTACCCGCAATGTTGCCTAAAAATGTCGCTCATGGGGTCACTGAGGGATTTCAGACAAGAAGTAGAGAGCAAAGGCAACATTAGCACGTGTAGTGGTAGCAAGATACATCATGGAGCCAATGACCCAGAGGTATTCTGTCACATCAATCGTCTCTCCCTGTTTGGATGGTTCCAAGGACTTCAGCAACGACTGACCGGATGGGGTCATAGGTGTAGATATTGTGGGGATGGATGTGAGGAGCGGCGCAAAGCGCTCGCCCAGGCTACGGACGTACGCAGCTTGGTAAACGTGCAGGGTGCGACGTGTGCAATCACGCTCTAGCTCCATATTGAGGAAGACACAGGCTGAACCAAGGTCCTTCATTTTGTATGCCACTTGAAGAAGGGACTTTGCAGTTGCGACAGACGCGGGGTCAGGAGATGCGATGAGGAGATTGTCCACATAGACAAGGATGGCAACAAGGGGCTTGGTGGGAGCACTAAGAACGAGAGTGGGGTCCACAGTGCTTGCTCGGAAGTCCCCCATTTCTACTGTTGTTGTGATCTCTTGTTTCCAACAGCGTGAGGACTCTTCTAGGCCATAGAGGGCCTTGGGCAGGCGCCAAACTCGGTTTGTTCCATTAGAGAAACCTGGCCGTTGCACCATGTAAATTTCCTCCTCCAACCTGCCATACAGGAAAGCGTTTTTTACGTCCATCTCCTCCAGCTCCTAGTCATGCTGGGCTACCAGGCTAAGAAGTGCCCTGGCGTGGGTGTAGCAACCCACTGGGGCGAAAGTCTCATCAAAGTCGACCCCAGGAATTTGTGAGAACCCTTTGGCCGTGAGGCGCGCCTTGTACCGTTCAATGGTGTTGTCAGGGTTGAGTTTGCGACGGTAAACCCATTTCATGTATGTGGGGTATGTGGGGTATGGTGGGGTTGCTTGCCTGCGCGTCATGGGGGAGTGTTGAAGTTCGTTGGCCACTCACATCTCAATGCCCTCTTGTCTCACTATCCATGGCATCCACATGTACATATTCAAGGACATGGCCTCACCTAGGGAAATATCATGCGAGAACATCATGATTGGAGACTTTGGCATCATGAAGCAACTGATCCATCCAGGAGTGCCCTCTGACACATACATGGCCATTGATTGACTTTCTCTCATTGATGCGGTAGATGATAGGGTTCGTACATTCTCACTGTCGTTCCGTGCATCATGCTTGCTTGCTTCTGAGTGTTTTGGGGGAGTTGCATATTATCCGGGTGCTGATCCTTAGGGGGCTACCATGCTTGTAGTGGACCCTGCATTGGTGAGAAGCTGCCCTCGGTTTCATACCGAGTGGTCGGGCTCGATCCCCGGTTGGCGGCACGCACTCGTCCAAGTGAGCTGCTCAGTGTGAGTGCGTGCTCACCAGTTTCTCACACTCCCGCTCCCTCTCCTGTCTCTGTCTTGGTGTAACACTCAGTTTCAAGGCAAGTCTTTCTGCATCCATGGCTCCTATTGTGTCCCAACTGCTCACCCACATGGCATGCTTGTTCAACAAGGAACCTGCCTAGTAACTACACATGTGAGATTGCGTTGACATAGAAATCACATCGAAATCGCATTTGAAGGCAAAAAGGGTGCATCCTATTATCTTTTATTTTCTTTCTGCATTGGGTACACATCGATTGAAGTTTCGTACTATGGATGCACATGCATCACAGCTTTGTGCTATGGGCGGTCTTCATACGCATGTGAACATGGGACACATAGCAAACCCATCCAACGAGTTCGTGTCCTGCGAAAATACGATGAAACAATATTGGAATCTTACTTTTCCAAGAGAAATCTTTGCTCTTTGTTTATCGACGCTTGGGCACATAGTAGTGGCACCACGCGCTTACATTGTAATGTCATGTGCCCCCTCATTTCCAATCAGAAAGTCCTGTTGGCCAGGACAACAGTGTATTGCCCCAATCCCAGGTGTTCGCAGGAAGATGTTACGTTCCTTAGTTGCATGCTTTATCATATGGGTGAAAGATGAGAAGAGTGAGATTGTTGGTGATCAGTCTCCAGCGAGTTATCATGAACACCAGGATAAACGAATAAGAGTACATATCCTTCAAGCCAATAAGCCAGAACAATAATTTTTGCAAGGAGTCGAGGCCCGAGAAGGAAGCCCCTCGAATCAGGGTTACTGCTGGCTCCAGATTGTGGAAGTGCATAGATGCAGTATGCGTGTTTGGTGAGCAGGCAAGGTATGAGGTCTTCAGTGTGAGGTGGACGGTTGGCATCATGCTTCGTGTTCCCTTGCAACGCGAGTCCAGTCTTTTCTGTTGAGACTATGCAGAATATACGTTCAGGTGTGCGATAGCGGGCAGTGGTGCCATGCACAGCCACTGAAGCACAGTTCATTTAGTGTACAGTCAACAGCGTGTGCGGTTTTTAAGCATGTGGACTTCCACCAGCAAGACATTTGCAGAGGTCAGAATGGGCTGCGAGTGGCATGCAACAATGGCACTCATTGCCGCCGTTTTCTTGAGGGTGCAAATGGAGAGGTGAAGGAGGTACGTCTCCATCGCCGAGGACAGAACCAGTTAGCAGGCACTGACCGCGCTCACGCTGCACTGCTGATGTTGTCTGCGGCTGAATCACACCCGGAAGGGCGGTCAGAGGCTGCTCGCAGGTCTGCTGCAGATGCCGAGCCCGCAACTGGTGGCGTGCAGCACTGCGCCGAGCAGCAGAAACATGTGGGCATCGATCCTGCTGCTGCTGCTGCAGCGCCCCATTCGCGCGTCACTGCACAGTGGCAAGGTCACGGCGTGGGCGGGGGCGAGCAGAGCACCGCTTCTCTGTCTCCATACAGACCGAAGTCAAAGAAGACCTCTCTCGTCGCATCCTTTGTGTGGACCTCGACAGCAAGCGTGTTCGACCCTGCGACCAACCACTGCCCTGAGAGAGAGAAAGGGACAAAGCTCCACGAGCCCCAGTCGGAAGATGGGGTGGCCGCGGTGAGCGGAGGAAGGGAAGTCCCTCCCGTGGCTGGCATGCGCAGTCGAAACACTTCGACTCCGTTGAGGAACACAACGGCGCCGTCGTTTGCTAGGAGGAGAGCGGTTAGGTTGTAGAAACAGGGTCCATCTGGTAGTGTGAAGTTGGCGCGGAAGTAGTAGGCGAGCTGTGAGGAGCGACCCTTGGTGATGCGTGTCTTCAGGTTGTACCATCCTCCTGAACCCAAAGGGGAGGGACCTGCATCCAGCCCACACACGCACACGCGCACATGCAGACACACAGACACA
>SZWC01012243.1:39560-79607 GCA_023375785.1 Penium margaritaceum | reverse complement strand
CCTTCCCTCCCCTCCTGTCCCTTCTACCCAGTCCCATGCCGAAGCTGACTTCTCAAATGCACATTTTTCTATGCATAACTGTATCCACAACCTAACACCCACTTACAAAAGTGGATTTTGATGACTCTACCAAGCCATCTATGTCTGTTACACTTTCATCGGGCTTCAATCTCCCCCCTTCTCTTTGCGGTCGCATTGCAGGTCCGTCTGAAATTTCTCACCCACTCTTGTGCTCACTTCTGATGCCTTGGCAGAATTCCACGTTGACTGCGTCGACCATTGGCTCACTCATAGACAACCTGTTTGTCCAATCTGCAAATGGGATGCACGCAACCACCAAGCAGAGACAGAAGAAGAGGCGGCGAATTCCTCCACATCATCAGCACCAGCAGCAGCAGGAGAGGTATCAGGGACAGGATTCATAGCCTCACGCTCTGCAGGAGCTATCATGATGTGGGCATCCTCCCTCATACCCCGCCTCCTCCGTCCCTATTCCTCCCTCATGTTGAGGACGTCTCGCCTCCCCATCTCCCTCATGAGGAGCAGCACCTCTGCTCTGGACAGTGCCAGAGAGCCCTTACTCGGATGAACCGGTGCTTCTCAACTTTCCTTTCATCCCTTTCTTTGTTCTTCTCCCTCGCACCTTTCTCTTTCTTCTCCTTCAACCCGCTCTCTGCTCCCTCCATCTCCTCCCTCCTCCATTCCCTTGCAGGGACAGTGACTCCAACAGATGGTAGCAATGGCTGTAGCCGTTTTCACCGGAGCTGTTACATCTGTTCGGAACACTGAACCAAAGCAATTGAAGAAGGACGTTCCGATCCGACCCGTCAGGGCTGCTCAGTTGGATCACATCAGTCTTTATTCAGTGCGATCCGAATGTTTCCGGATCCGATCAGAACCAGACAAGTGAGTTCAGATTTGAATCTGTTCTGAACCAATGTTTTCACCCAAACATCCAAGATCAAACTGATCCATACCGGCTTTGTGCAGAATGCAGTTCTTGGCAATATAGTGCCAGTTCAGAATGAACTAATAAGGTTTGTGTTAAGCCGAATCAAGCAGGACCGACAGTGGCAAGCTAACGTGGACATGGCTTTCAAGCTCGCCTACCTGCTGTTTGTATTGCAAGGAGTTCATGACGTTGTGGATCTTCGGAAAAAAACTCCCCCCAAGTTCATCCTAAATTTTTGGGTAGCCGAGCAGTTTGGGTTTCTACCTGATTAGTTCAAATAGAATAGACCGAATGACACGAGCCTCCTTAAACCATGGACAACTAGTTAGAGATTTCAGGTACATGTAGAATGGTGCACTTGATTAAGAGTGGCACAGACTATTGGCCAAAATTCTTGTGTCTGCTTCTGCAGAATCAAGCATTTTAAACTTGAAGATTCGAACATGCAAAGAGATTGCATGTACAAAGAAGAAACATTATACGCGCTGCACATCCAGCCACACCCTGCATGCCAAGTACATCATTCAGAGGTGTCGGTTGCACTTGCCACCATCAACAAACCACCATGGATCCTTCACCTCGCCAATTCAACATCGTACACACTACGCTTCAAGTATGCAACTCGACCAACTACAACATGTGGGGCACCAACAAACAAGAGTTCTAAAGTTCAGGACCCATTGTTGAATCTCTTCCTACCTAAGAAAAACAACTACAGATTCGATAACATGGCAAGTGTATCCAAGCAGCAGTGTACGCGCCACGCACCTAACCAGACTAACAAACAAAAATCGTGAAGAACACAGGTTCCTGTTTTGACAGCGTATGTTTAAGCGATGTCGAGGAAGCATTATGATGTCTAGTGTATGCCGAGTTTCAAAATCACCTCTACCGATGACTGCTATCCTTGCATTCTCCTTTCTAATATGCCAATCAAAAGGCGGATACAAGAGAACAGAAAAAATCAAGAAATGAACGACACACAGCTGAACAAGATATGAGATCCTTCCATCCAACTTCAGATCGACGATGGATTGAATAGGAACAGAACAGCAGAAGAGGAACTGGCGCCAAATCATACACAAAATTTTAACAAATATTAACATGACTGAGTGAATAAGTTCGACGCAACTTGCAAAGGAGACGGTCATTGATTTAGGTTAGTGTAAACTGTGTTTGTGATGGATTTTTTTTTTTTTGTGGAAATTTGGATGTTTGCGATCCAGTGCTTACCAAACGACTTCTTATTTGTCCGCTGCATGTTTTGAGGGCTCTGAATTGTGAAATCGGATTACAATTGTCAAGCCATTACACCTGTCCAGCTCGTAGAAACCCAGCCTTTGTTTTTGTCCCGATTACATCAAACGTGACTGTTTGCATTCCGGCTACTCAACAAGTCTAATCGCTCAAATAGTTGGCAGTCACCATAGCCATGAACTGGTTGCCTACACACATCCGAGAACATAGCCCTTCCAAAAGAGGCATTTCTGGTTGATGAGGACCCGCAACAGCATTGCGGGTTCAAGAGGAAAGGCGGCCGTGACTCCGCGGCAATGGTGGGGTCAAACAAGGCAGTTTGGATAGTTTTATCCTAAAAACAATCGGGATGCAACCATTCCCTTTGAGCAGTTCCATGGAGTTTGGACTCGAATTTCATTTGAACTGAACCAAACAATGACAAGTAAATGCGTTAGTTCAAATCCGTTTGGGTGAATCTGGAACGATCCAAACAAGTCATCCAAACCGGACCCAACCCAATTCAAATAGGTAGCATTGGAAACAAAAATGGCAATAGATCGGTTCAGATTCAGATCGACTTCTTGCATCCATTAAGATCAGGTTAAGATTCCATGTGATCCATAGCCAAATTGGTGAATTTCTAACGTCGGTAGGGTATCAATCACTCCGGTTCAACAAACTCTTTTTGCCTTTGCACTTTAGTTTGATATGCTGGATAATACTCATTCAAAGATAATTCAAGGCATAAAGACTTGTTCTCTGTGCCAATACTTTTCTGATGCTTGTATCAATCTGTATTTTTTGAGATTGTGAGGGTTTTGAAACTGATGTTCATGTTGGAATGGGCTCAATACATGCCACCTTTGTGGGTTTCAAATATGGACACAAACCAAATCTTCCCCATTTCTTGGCCCTTTTTCCTTTAAGTACACAATTTCCCAAAGCTGGGCTTTGAAACAACCATGCACCCATTTCATAATCTGAAATGTTCTATGTGAAGTTTTTGTTGATGAGATGCCACATGCATGTTGTATCAAATTGTTGAGTTAAGCATTTCTGTCGAACAGTCACAAACCCCTCTTTTGACGGGTTTTGACATTGTGTTGGGAGGGGAGGTCAGTACAGAGGGTTTTTTAGTGGAATTCTTCTCCATATTTATCACAGGTTTGGTTAGCATGTAATTTTTCATCAATCCTCTTGCCATTCCCATTGAGTGGTCCAAGTGCCTGATCGTAAACAGCCTGCAAAACCATCACTTTTTCATAAATACATCTATTTCTTACAATACAGACATACATGTCCTTGATCCTCCCCACCACCTTCATGAACCGCTTGTCATACTCTTCTGGCCCTCGTCACAAGTCTTATACATTATTTGTTGCCAATCTTCTTGTGTGTGAAGGAGCCCATGACTTGGTGAAAGGCCTTGGCATCTGTGGTTGGATCCAAATGAATGGATCCATATTTTATGCACGCTGGATTTTCCTTTGTCTGATTAAGCATGCGTTGGTTTCCCTCCTCTTTTAAGGAGAAGACGTAGCTATGCCATTTTTGTTCATGCATGCAAGAATCACCCAGGTGCACCCAATACTCATTCATTTGTGGCACCACATAATGGTTATTTCAGGCCTTGAGTACTCCAACCTGAGAGGAAAATGGTGTTTCATTTCATAGACTTCTATTGCAATCCAGCACTCCATGGTATGGAACTCCATGTCACGCGGAAACTGGGACCCATCCTTTCCATCATCATCATTACTGGACTTTCATGTGCGCATGAAGAAAAAGGGCACAAGTCCAAGTTTCTCCATTTTTGCACAGGATTGAAGTCGACAACTCAACTCCTACGAAAAAATCTCGCACAGTTATTTCACGCATCTCCGCTGTCCAAATGTTTACAGAGCCTAGAAACCTATGGTAGAAGGATAAAACACACCCAGTGATCAGCATTAATAGCCTAGTGAAGGCTTTTTCAATGCATGGACAACAGAAAATGATTCACGGTGCTGTTCAAATGGCCAAGGAAGTAACAAAAACGTACTATGGGAAAAATGGCATGGGGCCAACAAGCACAATGGCCAAACCAGTGACGGACCCATCAGACTGAGAAAATCCTTTGCATAATGCGTCGAAAACTGGTGTGATGGCAAAAGAAATTCATAGCCAACAGAGACCTCTACTCAGATGGAGATTGATGCTGTCAATCATCAAGACTGACAGCTTAGTTGGACCTACGGGAAGCAGGGCCATGTCTTGCTCACTTGTAGGAAGTGGTGAAAACAAGCCATGAAGGGGAGAAAGTAGGAAAAGAAATCCGAAGATTTGGGAAATGGCACGGGATGAGAGTAGATGGTGAAGCTCCTGTATGCTCAGAAAAACATGTTTCGACCAATCGCCCATTTGAATGGATTACAATGCCACACGGGAGGGTCATGAGAGCGTTCAACCAGGCATGGGTTCAACTGGGGATTGCAAAATTTACTAGATGGGATAACCTCTCTAATCTATAATCAATGAGATGGTTTGGAAGCTGGGTTTGAAGACCAAGCTGGGTATGAGATGCAAACAATGGACAGACACTTGCACACTCATGAATTTTGAAAACCTCTCCAAATACAAATTGATAAACTGTAGGATGTAACAATCTGGAAGAATTTCCCAAGGAGAGACCACAAAAACATCCTTGGGCAAGATTTTCCTATAACACGACAGTCCGCATGTGGACTGGACCAGTGGCGTAGCTAACGGCAGCATTAGTGGAAAATCATGAAACCTGCCCTTACTTGAGGGAACCATGACACAACGACAGTCAGGAGATGCAGCAAAGGAGGAAGCAGTAGATGTGATTGAACACAACCACCAACCACAATATGTGACGCACAACACTGAAATTTCTTGACGTGGCCAAGAAGTACCTGCAACAAGGAGCTCATGCCTGGCTAATCCACGTGGTACCTGGTGAAAAGGAAAACACCGCAACAGATGAAGCAACAGACTCAACAGCCTCATCAACCTCAAAACTGGCAAATTTAGTAGATTTTCCAGGGGAGCTTGCACCACTCATCAAGCGATTCCAAGGAATATTTCTCAACAAAGTATCCTGGAATTTTGTCAAGAAATAAACCGACATTCAAGGAGACCTTCTGGATGAGTTGCCACAGTCAAACTGAGCTGAAACTGAAGCTAGAAGAGGTTTTGAACTACAACTTTACCACCCACTCCACATCATTGTATGTAGCCTGCATAACTTTTGTCAAGAATAAGACCAGTGAAATACAAACGTGGGAGGACTATTGAGTACAGAACAACATCATCATCAAGAACCACAACCTTCTTCCGCAAGGAGATAAGCTTTTGACCAACTCCAAGGAACACAAATTATGCAAAAATCATCCTGTAGGGCGGTTATCAGAAAATCCACATATCAAATAAGGACATCACAAAGATGTCACTCTGCACTTTCTGTGGAATGTTTCTGATCATGGTCGTAACATTAAAACAAGAAAACTCTCAAGAAAATTATGATGGAGAAATACTAGTCGCATATAAATATTAGATAATTACACAAACTGGAGATGAGCTACCTTTTGCATCAAGTCAAAACGTGGTGGTGCTACTTGGAGTACCAACGATTTTGCTCAATGTTTTTTCCCCTCGTTCAGTGTTGTAAGACACATCAGGCATGCTCTGCCCCTTGTGGAGGTATAACGCCTGGATCATTGTTGTATGACTCAGCTATGCTCTATCTCTTGTGAGACATGACCTGTGAGTACACCATGTGGGTGAATGGTTAACTTGGCCATTTTTTTATTTGGCCAAGTGAGAGTTTGATCCTGGCCCCATGCGCATCTTGCTTGTTATGGAAGCTTCCAAGAAAGAAATTCTGTAGATTCTTGGAAGCTTCATGGTTGGTCTGTCACCTAAACACAAGGATGCTTATGTGTCAAGCCCACAGCACAAGTCTATTGGTGATGTGGTTGGGTCAGGCCACTTCACAGGAATGTGCTTTTGAGTTATAGGACTGGACAGATGGCTATAAAGGGACTTGTCTTGCATGCTGATCAATTAGCCCTTGCTTGATGCTCTCTTGCATATTGACGACTTGAGCACTTCTTGAGACGTAATGCTAAGGCGTTAGTACTCTTGAAGGTGAAGTGTATGCTTGATTAAGTTTGAGGTGCATGAAATATGTCAGCGAAGGAAGAAGGAGTAAAAGCCTTTGTGAGCTTTTTCGGCTTTGTAGCTTCTCTTCCAGAGGTGGTTAGCTCAGCAGCTAACAAAGGGTTATGGGTCTACTCCTCTGGTTAGAGAAGTTTCACGTGCGCAGCCGCTTAAGTCACAAGCAGTGAGAGCGCCTTCGCTCTCACCCAACCTCTTTGTTTACAGGACAATCATCAGCTTGAGGGGAATGCAATACATCTAGAATTTTCCGCCTTGGGAGCTGACATCAGCCTACGTCTGCTTGCATCGGCTCAATTGAACAGGGAAAGCAGTTGCCTCTTTCATCAATAGCCAACCGGGGCCTCAAGAACAGGTGCATTGGCATCAACAACAAGTGCAGTAGCATTAGCAGTTGTAGTTGCAGGGATGGCAGGGACAAGGAAACCACGGAACCATTCTCCCGTCCTCAAGTTTTATGTAGAGGAACTTGTGCTCTATAAGTGGAAGTTTGAGATCATCATGCATGATAGAGACTTGCTAGAATACTTTGACAGAACTATCCTAGCACCAAAGGAGGAGGGTGCTGACCTTGTGGCATGGATTAAGCTGAACAAGAAGGCTCTCGCCATTCTTGTGTCCTCCATACAACCCTCACTCCTTCCATACATGAGCGACTATACAACGACAGTCACGGCATATGCCAAAGTAGGGAACGTGTTTCAGTCCTCCTCACTCGCCAACCGTCTCTTTATTCTACAAAACATGATTAGAATGAGGCTTGAAGGGGAGGATGTCTCCGCCTTTATGTATAAGTTTCAGACGCTCTTACAACAAGCCACCGGCATAGGGTGGGACGTGAATTCCGATATGCAAGCCATGATCTTTCTGCTGACGGTGCCAGAGAGCTAAGGTCCCATGATCACAGTGATTGGAGGGTGGAATGAAGAGCAAGTATCGTATACCACCGTCTCGGAGTATGTGTGGAATGAAGCCATGTGTCGCAGCAGCAGTGAAGAAAGTATGGTTGCCTTTGCCTCACAGAGCAGCGGCACCTTCCGCAATACCTCCTCCTTTGAGTACAAGGGAAACAAAAGCACTGGAAACAGTGGAAGGAGTCCAAAGTGTCAAGGAAAATGCCATAACTGTGGTAAGGCTGGACATTGGGCTCGGCAGTGCCAGTCACCCAAGAAGGAGGTATGAAACGAGGATGAATGGTGATGGGGAAATGGTGGGAAGGATCCCACAAGCTTGATGGCTGAGTGTACCTCCAAAAAAGGGAGGGCGATACTCGGGCCAGGAGCTTATGGCCTTGACTTGGGCACAAACAAGCACACCACTTACAACAAGATAGACTTCATCTCTCTTGCTCCATACCACAAGAATTTCAGAGTCGCCAGCGGCAAGGTTGTGGCAACAGAGGGGATTCGCGACAAGCTGGTCACTGTGGGTGTCAATGGTAAAGACGCCAACCTCAAGCTAGAGTGGGTGGCATCACAGCCAACCTGCTCTCCATCTCTAAGATAACAGACCATGGCATGACAATTGTGTTTACAGAGAAGAAAGTAGTGATAGTCCCTACCAAGGACATCAACATCTCCTACTCTGCCAAGAAGAACAATGCACAGATTCCTTGCATTGATAGACTCTACTTGAACCGGGAGGGCCGGTTCGGCCCTCCCTCTTCACTGAAGCAAGGGGTCAAACCTGAATTTGACCCCTTGCCCGAGTCAAACTCAGGTTTGACTGTACTACTGAGTTTTGGTCTCCAAACCAGGATTTTGGCCAAGCCCCTCAGTAATAAAAGTGCACTATTGAAATCCAGCAAATCATCCGCCGGATGCCTCGGCAGTCCTTCCAGAGCAAAATCCCCGGATGGCATTTTGTCACTCGTTCCGGTCAATCATTTACCAGCAATTGAACCGCGGCCAGCTCCCAGAGCCGCCGTTCACAACCTAACTTTGGAAGCCCATATCTCCCTTGTTACTTGTCCGATTCCAGTGAAACAACTTCCACCGGATTCAGCGACTCATCAATTTCAGGGGAAATCCTTCATTTTAAGATCCGAGAAATCCTTGAGTCGCCAGATCCAATGGCGATTGATTCCCTCTCTCTGGTGGCTCGTCGGTGCCTCCCAATGCCACACTTGGGCATGCAGAGGGGGAAATCTTCAACATTCTCCCCCTTTGAACCCGCCATGCCCGCTGCTCGTGCTTGCTCTCACTCATCTTCCGCAGCGCCCTCCAGCCCATCATAGCTGGCCATCCCAAGTCTGGCCACGCTCAATGTGTGCCTGTCCACGGGTTGCGTTTTGGTCAAGCAATTTGCAAGCATGTTGTGCGTGCTACAGTGCTGCAGTACCACCTGCCCCTTTTCAACCATGTCCCGTGCATTGTGATAACGCACATCGATGTGCTTCCTCCTCGTGTTCTACATCGGGTTGTTGGTCAGCGAGATGGAGCCGGTATCGTCCTCTTGCACCACCACAGGCTCTTGCTGTGGCACGTCTAGCTCCCCCAGCACCCAGCGGAGCCACACCGCCTCCTTCACCGCCTCAGCCAGCACGATGTACTCTGCTTCCATTGTGGAGGTGGTGACGCAGTCCTGCTTTCTGCTACACCACGAGATCGCGGCATTAGCGAGAAAAAACACGTAGTCCGATGTGGACTTCCGCTTGTCCACGTCGCCAGCATTATCTGCATCCGTGTAGCAGACTAGACACAAGGGGTCCCCCCGCCCCTTGCCTTCGAACCTCATTCGCAGATACCGCATTGCCTGCAGGTGGCAAAGGATGCGCTTAGCCGCCTGCCAGTGTAGTGGCCCTGGATCGGCCGCACACCTGCTCACTTGGCCCACCACGTAGGCCAAGTTGGGTCGAGTCGCCACCATGGCGTACATGAGGCTGCCCACCGCCAATTGGTGGGGCACCCCTACCATATCCTCCTGCTCTTCTTTTATTTGCGCCAACATTGCCGCACTGAGCTCACAAATTGTAGAGACCGGACTGCCAACTGGTTTGCAGTCCTCCATGGCGTACCGCTTCAGCACCTCGGCCACATATTTGGCCTACCCTAGCTCAAGCGTGTGCAACCTCTGGTTCACCGTGATGCTAGCCCCGAGGCAGTATTCTTGCTTCCCCATGTCCGGCATCTAGAATCTGCTGCTCAGCTGCTCTTACAACTGCTGTAGGCTCGGCAGATCTGTCGAGCACACGATTAATTCGTCCACATAGAGTGCGACAATCTGATGGAGCTACTTGTCACACCACACGTACACGCTGTGATCGGATTCACGGTACTTGAAACCGAGTTGTGCCATGAAGCTGTCCATCTGTTGGTACCAGAATCTGGGAGATTGTCTTAGTCGCATCTTGCACACCTTGCCCTCCGGCACCTCCACCCCCTCTGACACTTCCATGTAGATCTCTTTGTCTAAGATGCTGTTGAGGAAGGCCGTCTGTACGTCCATTTGGTGGAGCTCCATGTCCTTTGCAGCCACCACCTCAACGATCACCTGGTTACTTGTGAAAGTGGCGACGGGAGCAAACATCTAATTGTACTGCTCACCTTTACGTTGCGTGTATCCCTTTGCCACCAGCCATACCTTGTATTTGTCAACCACACCTTCATTTGTGAACTTGGTCTTAAAGACCCACTTTGAGCCGATGACCTTGGCATCTTTCAACCTGTCAACCAGCTCCCACGTGTCATTTTCCGTGATGGACGCCAGCTCCAATTTTATGACTGCATCCCATTGATCCCCTTTGGGCCGTGTAAGTTCCTGTTGCATGGTAGTCAGCTCCGTTCATTAATCAAACATGCAACGCGTGATGCCGATCCATCGACCGGTGCTTGTGTCAAAGTGCTTCCCCGCTTTTTGTTGCCTCCCACTGTGGCGCGGTAGTTTTGGTGGCGCATATTTCCTCTACTGCGATCCCTCCAACTCAACACGCTCTGGTGAATCATCGACCGGACGGCTCCCCAAGGATCTCTGTCGCTCTGGCGAAACATCGCCTGAACAATCGATGTGTCCGTTGGATTTTCCACCGACGCCCGATGCACACTCTGCCGAGAGTGCACGCCTTGGCACCCTAAGTGCCTCATCACGCGCCGCTCTTTGACGCCGTCTTAAATGGTCTACACACGTCGCCGTGCATGACCTCCAGCAATTCCGAGGTGCGATTCACGTTCTCATTGAACAGTTTGCTCTACACCTTACCCAAAATGCAAGGCTCGCACTTTTTGTGCTTTGCCGCAACTGTCGCCTCTTCTGAACCTTTGATGACGAGGCCACATATCAGCTCATGCTTGGCCATCTCCTTCAAAACTGCGGGTGAGGAATGCCCCAGTCGTCGGTGCCATAGCTTTAGATCAGCTACCCCTCCTTTGGCGAGGTTGACGGTGCGTTCCTCCAAGTCTGCTGAATCTGTCACCACGGGGATCACCTCAGTCTCCACGATGTAGAGGCCTCCCTCGCGCTTAGCCTCCAGCACATGCTCACCACCACCGTCCTTCCACACGACTGTCCCTCTTCTCCTGAAAAGCACCTCGTACCCCTTGTCAGTCAGGCGGCTAACACTTAAAGTGTCAGCCAACCCAAGTACGTGCTGTACGTCCTTGATGACGTGCTGCACTCGCTTCCCACCAACCACCACCTCCACGTCCACATCTCTTTGGCCAGCCGCCGGCTCAACCTTTTCGTTCGTGACCACCATGGATTTGCTGGACTTGGTGTAGTTGATGAACCCAATGTTCTCGGCCTTGGTATGCTCCTCCGCTCCACAGTCAAGGCATCGCCGGTTGGCCTTCTTCAGGTAATACTTTTGAGTGCCGTTGAGAAGCGCCTTCTTGCAGTTGGAGAGATGATCCTCACCATGGCATGAGTGACTCCAAAAGGGAACACCAAAAAGACAAGCCCAAGTGGCTTAGTGGTTAATGGTGTCCATCTCTAGAGGCAGCGGGCCGGGTTCAAGTCCCACAAGATCAAATTATGCTCTGCCTCAAGGGAGGTGGAAAACAGATGCCAGGAAGCTAGCTCAACCTCTAGAATTCCCCTTTAAGTTTCTAGAAGGCTAAGTGAGGGTCCAGAAAGGTGCCACACATTCTAGAAGGGGTGACTTGTCCTACAAGGCATCTAGAGGTATCTTGGACTTCTGGATACCTTCCCTCCTACTAGAAGCAAGCTGAGGAATCTAGGAAGGGGCAGAAGCTTCTAGAGGAAGGAAGGGATGCCTTCCTAGGTGGGAAAAAGGACAGCCTACCAAGGGCCACTCTAGAAGCCATAGAATCTGCTAGGAAGGTTCAAATCTGGCATGCTTTGGTGTTCTGGAAAGCTTAGATCAGTGGCTATAAAATTTCACTTCTTTTCAGCCTTCATGAATAGTTTATTCCCAGTCAATTAAGGCCAAAACTATTACCACACTCTCTGATCGGTTTTTTCCATCCTTGGAACCAGTTGCCTCCACAGTTTCAGCCTCTCCAAAAACAGTTGGTGGTGTGAACCAGCCACTGCTAAGGACCTTCTAGGATGCACACTCACCGTCAGACCAACACTTGCCTTTGGCATCCTTGTTGCCGGCCTTTGCCTCCTCGATGCACTCACTGGCCCAGTGGCCATCCTTGCCGCAGTTACTGCACGCACCCTTCTTGGCGCCCTTCTTGCCGCCGCCATGTCTGCCACCTCTCTTGGCCCCGCTTTTGCCACCACGTGGTTTGGTGACGAGGGCCAACGAGGAAGATGAGGACTCCCCACAGCTCTGTCAGTGTGCCTTGTTGCGGACATACTCTACGACTGCGCCATAGGTGAGCTTGTCCTCTGCCCATCCTCCTAAGACGGTAATGAGAGGGTTCCAATTGTCAGGGAGGGCCATGAGGAGGGCCATCGCCTGCAGGTGCGTGTCGATCTTCCAGCTCACGCCATTGCAATATGATGTGAGCGACTCGATCTACTGTATGGCAGTGATGACATCATCTCCCTCATCGATTCTTACTATCAAGAGTCGCTTCATTACGAATATTTTTTTTGCCAGCGAATTGGATTGATCGATGGTGCAGAGTTTTTGCCAAGCCTTGGCTGCCAGCTTGTAGCCGTGGAAGTAGCCCCACTACGACTCGGCCATCCCGGACACCAGCAGCATGAGCGCCTTTGTGTTCTTCTTTGCAAAGGCATCTTTCTGCGCTTCCGTTTCCGTTGCCTCATTGGGGACTTTCGTTCCCTTCATTACCTCCAGCAACCCCTTATGCGCGAGGCACAGCTCAAAGTTCCACCTCCATAGCCCGTAGTCAGGGCCACCTGCATACTTCTGGATGGATTGCGTCTCCTTCTGTGCCATTTGCACAGTATTCAACTCCGAGACCTTAGATCTTGACGACGATGTCGTCCCCAACGACGATCCCGTCCACCGTGAAAGTTATGAGCAATTTGTAGACCGGTCAGGGCCGTGGGCCCATAACCCTTTGTCGTGAAAGCGGGCCCCGTGTGAAGGGCAGTTCTAATGTGCCCCGACCGGGTCTACAGTTGGCATTTATGGCTTTCTCTGTTTTGGCATGTGGTTCTCAGTCTAAGCTTGAGCTTTCTGGTAGCCTCACGCTATGTTTCTGGGAGTGGAAGACAATTGCGAGATAGTCACTTTTGCGAAGGGAAAAACATCATTTTGCATTAGTTTTTCAACATGGACATGACATCAATGTTTGTGGGGCCCTCCAATGCACCAAACCGTGCATGATTCAGATCACCGTAGCTCCCGTTACGTCAGCCGAAGTGCAACACCCCAAATCAGCCGCTGAGTCGGCAGCCCGTACCATGTCGCCCACTGAGGCACCCTCACACATCATGGACCTATCAAAACGTCATTCCGGAGGCGCAGATGTCCCTACGTGTAATTGCGGTACCCCTCGTGTCTTTGAGGCCTGTTTCAATGAGTTAATCATCATCTTTGGTGATGGGGATTGATGTGATTTGAAACCTGTTCGCGGACCTACAGTCAGAATTTTGACCAAGTCCCCGGGTAACAAACTGGACTACTGAGTTTCGAACTCCAAACCAGGATTTTGGCCAAGCCCCTAGTAACAAAAGTACACTACTGAAATCCGGTGAACCATCCGCCAGATGCCACAGCAGTCCTTCTAGAGAAAAATCCCCATATGGAATTTTGTTACTCGTACCAGCAGTCGAACCGCGACCAGCTCCCATAGGCGCCACGCACAACCCAACTTTGAAAGCCCATATCTTCCTCGTTACTTGTCCGATTCCGGTGAAACAACTTCCACCGGATTCAGCGACTCATCAATTTCAGGGGAAATCCTCCATTTCAAGATCCAAGCAATCCTTGAGTCGCCAGATCCAATGGCAAGTAATTCCTTCTCTCTGGCGGCTCGTTGGTGCCTCCCGACGCCACACTTGGGCATACACAAGGGCAAATCTTCAAAACCATTAACCATCACTGAGAAATATCGATGGAAGCAGAGCCCTATGTACTGTATTGAGCATTCATGCCCAATCACCCCAAATTCATACACTTCATATTTTGTGTACAACACTAAAACATATGGTGAGGATACTTCTAGGAAAAGAACCTAGCGATTGTTAATGATTCCTGGAAATTTCTGGTAACAATTATGTTCGCAATTAGTTCTGTGTACATGAACACAGTGTTTCTCCAAAATTGATTGAGAAATGGATGCAATTTGTTTTGTTTTTAATCTCTTTCTTAAAACAATTGTCCAAAAACACTAAAGCACATACTTTAACAATTTTGCACCTATTGTGTGCTTTAAGTTAAGTTCATGTTCTGATTGTAATCAAGTCACTGACGCTGATTCGTACTTCTTTCTACCATCTCCCAATCGAGAACATTCCTGCAGGTATCGAGCAGAATGCTACACTGTGGTCACGAATGTTTTTTTGTAGACGTTTGACCATCCCCCACCCCCCCTTTTTGGTAGCCTGAATTTGTATGGAGGGTGTATTGGGAAGTGTATCAGGAGGGGGGCGGCTAAATACACATGTGAGTTAATTCACTTGTGAACATTTTGGTGAGTACTCGTGATACACTACCCGATACACTCCCCCAATACACTCACAATATAAGGGGGGGGTCCTCATTGGGGCGCACTAATTTTTTCATCACGGTGCAATTAGGAAAATTCAAATGCGATTTGGTTGTTCATTTGCAACCCAAGAACCGTCGGATTCGAGTAATCGACGACGTTCTTAAACATTGGATGATTCCAGAAATGAAGAAACATTTGTCTATTGGATGTCTACCGGCTGTAATGAGCAAGAATCCATCCAAGTAACATTCCAACTTTGGAGAGGGGGGATCATCGATATCCCCCCCTCCCCCCCGGCAATCAAAATGTATATAGATAGTGTATTGGGTTGTGTATTGGGAGAGGTTTTGGAACAATACACAAGTGCATAAAATCACTTGTGTACAGTTTTAGCGGATTCCTCATACACAGCTCGATACACACCCCCAATACACCCGGGGGAGGGGGGGCAGGAGGGAGACCTCTAGACGGGGCGTGGTTACTCAGTTCAAAAAATGCAAATAGCATGTAATGGTTATGCTCCAGCCCTTGTAATATTTGGTTATCGTAGCCCGTTGGATGACTCCGATCAACAGCTTAGATTAGGCTTCGTGTATTGGATGTTGTATACACATGTGTTTTTATACGGCTGTCTACTAGATACACCTTCCGATACACTCTCCAGATACACTTTTCTTTTTTGAGAGGGGGAGGGGAGGGGCTCGTTGTCCCCCCCCTCCCACTTGAAGTGTATTGGGGGAGTGTATTGGGTAGTGTATCTAGAGGGGCGCCGAATGAATACACAAGTGTACAAATTCACTTGTGTAAACTTTCGAGCGGATTCCTCATACACACCCCAATACACTCGGGGGGGGGAGGGAGGGGGGACTCGTCGTCCCCCTCCCCCCCCCCCCCCCCCCCCCAAATAATCTGAGTGTATTGGGGGAGTCTATCGGGGAGTGTATCGTAAGTTGCGTGCAAATGTACACAAGTGTTTTTACACACTTGTGTATTCATTCGGAGCCCCTCCAGATACACTACCCAATACACTCCCCCAAAATACTCTGAGAAGAGGGGGGGGGGGGGGGAGGGGGGACTCGTCGTCCCCCTCCCCCCCCCCCCCCCCCCCCCAAATAATCTGAGTGTATTGGGGGAGTCTATCGGGGAGTGTATCGTAAGTTGCGTGCAAATGTACACAAGTGTTTTTACACACTTGTGTATTCATTCGGAGCCCCTCCAGATACACTACCCAATACACTCCCCCAAAATACTCTGAGAAGAGGGGGGGGGGGGGGGAGGGGGGACTCGTCGTCCCCCTCCCCCCCCCCCCCCCCCCCCCAAATAATCTGAGTGTATTGGGGGAGTCTATCGGGGAGTGTATCGTAAGTTGCGTGCAAATGTACACAAGTGTTTTTACACACTTGTGTATTCATTCGGAGCCCCTCCAGATACACTACCCAATACACTCCCCCAAAATACTCTGAGAAGAGGGGGGGGGGGGGGGAGGGGGGACTCGTCGTCCCCCTCCCCCCCCCCCCCCCCCCCCCAAATAATCTGAGTGTATTGGGGGAGTCTATCGGGGAGTGTATCGTAAGTTGCGTGCAAATGTACACAAGTGTTTTTACACACTTGTGTATTCATTCGGAGCCCCTCCAGATACACTACCCAATACACTCCCCCAAAATACTCTGAGAAGAGGGGGGGGGGGGGGGAGGGGGGGGTCGACTTCGAGCGAATCTCGGAAGTGGGACTAGCGAACAATATTCAAAGTCACCGCATGTCAATCTGTGTTCGTCAGAACGGTGTATCCGCTCTGTGTTCTTCTTTGTACAATACTATGTCTTACAGAAATGGCCTTCACAAATGTGGAGGACAGACCTAGGCAAGTAAAAAACAATGGATTTTATTTTAATCGTTTTGTAATATTAATGTTGAGGAATCACGGTTACGGATTTTACACCCCCTCTGAATATAAAATTGAATTTATTCACAAAGACATCGGTGATTCAACAAGTGCATACACCTACAAAAACTTCCAGGAAATGAAGATATTAGAGCAGTAGTATGCATAGGTTACGTAGTGTACAATAGTGGGACAATAAACCATAACTCGTATTGAGACCATGTACCGCACTACTGGCACAGCCACATGTAAGGCTCACACCTGCAGACACTGTGAGAACTGCGTGATCAGGTTTTCAAAGAAGGCAATGACAGGCCAAGTCTCATGGCCAAGTACATGAGACAGTCAATGAGGCACAAGTAAAGGGCCACAACAATACTCTCCCCTATCTTAGCTATATCATCCACCTTCAGGGCATCCTTTTCATCCAGCATGACAGGCGTGGTGGCTGTAGGAATTGCACTTAGGAGGTCAATGTATGACTCTCCAAAAACTTGGGCACAGCACGCGTGATGAAGCGTGCATTTCCACCACCGACAGCCGTGCACAATCTCAATTTCTTACGGTTGCAGGATTAAGGTCCTTCATCTCGTAAGTAGCACAGAGGAGTGACTTGGCCTCCTTTACAGCTGCCATCAAGGGGGATGCGATCAGGAAGTCTTCAACATCGACCAAGATGATAGTGAAGTGCTGAGCGGTCTTTTGGAGGAAGAGGGACTAATCAGTGATAACTTACATGCTTTTTGTGTGATTCAAGATCCCTTTGAACTCCTGGTTCCAAAACCGCGGTGTCATCTTGAGACCGTACAGAGCCTTGTGCAAGCGCCACACCTTGTCACCGATATCAAAGCCTGATGTTTGCACCATGTATATTGCCTCCTCTATGGTGTCATGGAGGAACAAATTATTCACAACCAACTTGTGCAGCTCCCAGTCTTGCAGAGCTACTACGCCAAACAGAGCCAAACTATGGTATTGCAGCCAACAGGCTCAAAAGTGTTGGTGAATTTTGACACCCTTAACCTCTGACAATGCTTGGCATTCAAGTGAGCCTTGTGGCAATCCAATCTTCCATCTGGAATCTCCTTCTTTCAAGATACCCACTTGTCTTGTACAGCTTTCTGCTTGGATGGAAGGTCAACAAGTTTATAGGCATCGTGCTCATGGACGGCGTGGAGCTCATACTCACTGGCCGTGTGTGAAAGCAACATTTCCTCTGCAAAGAGCACTTCCTTGAATGTCTAGGATCAAGTGACATCAATTAGGAGCACCGGGTGGCCAGGACACATGCGTCTGGCGTCAGCGAAGCCCTGGTAAGGTCGACCCCGGCATCGGACATGAAAGAGAACTCACGTGAGACCAACTTGTGGCCAACGAGACACCCTTGGTTGTACCTCAGTGTAGACCACCTGGAAACTAAGCCTGAGGGCCTTCATGCCAGAGTCACCACTCTTGTCTGGATGCTTAGGCAACCGGCCGCTGAGCCCTAGAGGGCAATGGTCGGAGATGATCACCATAATCGCAAGTGGATGCGGTGCGCAACTCGATCACCTCCACGCCCGCCTCTCTCCTGAGGATTTCACATTGGCCATGACCGTCATGGGTGCGCTCGCACACGACGGTGACATGGTGCGCGTCACGCTTCGTGAATGATCATTCATGGTGGAGCGGATGAATGAGAAGCTGTACGAGGAAAATGGGAAGTTGATGCGCGAGGTCGCGGCCGCTGACCACTAGGCAAAGGTGGCAGAGCAGGCGCTCGAGGAACTTCGCGTCAAGGAAGTCGAAAACCAACGTGTTGTGCTCAACGCAACATTATGTGCAGCGCGTCAGGCACCCAAGGTGGAGTTGGTACAGATTTTGGAGCGCCGCGAGGGTGAAAGTGCGGAAAGTGAACGTGCGAACGTTTGTGCCATGCGTCGAGCTCCAATCATCGATTCTGCTCCTCGCATGGAAGCAAACACGCCTGAACCACGGGCTTGTGTAGCTCCAACTCAAACCCAGAAGGAAGGCGAGACTGGCAGCCGTGTGGTTCTTGAGCCGACCGACCGCTACGATGGCACATGCGACGTCAACACGTTCCTAATGATTCTCCAGAGGCACCCCCGCCTTGCTCGAATTGAGGAAGACGAGTGGGGTGCACAAGGTATGCTTTCCTTGAAGCCAAAGCCGTTTTAGAAGCTGACGGAGCTCTACAATCAGAAACAGCAACACTCGGACCCCACCTAGGAGGAGTATTGCCACCTGATGAGTGAGCTGTACTCCAAGCCTGCTGAACCGCAGAAGGCAAAGAAGAAGCTCAAAAGCCTCGTGCAAGGGAGCATGTCTGTGGAGCGGTATGCCTGTTAAAAAGTGCCCCTGCCATGGATGTCATTTACCATTTTCCTGGTCCGATCACTTGAGAGTGGTTGGATGTCCAATCTGATTGCAGATTTGGACTCCTTAGATTTTTCCATGCAATTTCAAGCTTTCCGTTGCTCAATTTAGTTGAGATTTCAGAAAGTTAGCCCTACCCAAAGTTCGGGTGGTGCGGCGGGTGGAATCTGGTATCTGTCCAGGGTGACGGGATACTCCACCGCAGGTGGTCCGTGTTCAGCTCCAACTGGCTCCATAGACCCCAAGGACCTAAAGGAAGCGACCAGGGAGGTCCCCTGGACTAGGGCAAGCCACCTTTTGACTTTTCAATCAAAGAAAGGTGCTTCGAGCCGTCGTCGGCTCATGTCAGAGTCGACTCGTGTCGGCGGCAGCCAAAGGCGGCTCCACCAAGGGTTGCTTGGATGGGCGTATCAGGGGCTATACTGCTCTGTTTTGGGCGTTCTTGGATGCGTTGGAAAGCTCAAATCACAGGCTAAAATAATCTGATGTAACATCACCAAAATAACAAACCACTAATGATTCCTAGCCTTTCTCAGTTTCCACAATCTGCATTCTGCCAGAATTTTGCTCCCTTGGTGCTGTGGCGACCCAAAGCACACCTCCCTTGGAATTCTCTTTGCACTAAGAAGTCGTGCATACTAGGTGGTTCAGGGTACGCCAGGACAGCATTCCAGACAAAGTGTTATGGGCCCATAGCCCTGACCTGCCTACCAAGAAGTTCACGGATTCTGCAACGCACGGGACTGTCGCTCCGGGCGACGTTGTCGTCGCACTTTGAGACTGGCCATTACAGAAATTCAACAAGGCGCAGAAGACAGAGTCCTCACCCATCCAAAAGTACATGGGCGGCCCTGGCTTGTTGTGGTGGCATTTTGAGATCTTCCTCGCGCACAAGGGACTGCTGGATCTTATGAAGGGCACGGAGGTTCAAGATGTGAGCGCAACAGACGAGGAGAAGACGGCCTTTGCGAGGAAGAACACGGAGGCCCTGATGCTCCTATTGTCTATGCTGCATGAATCTCACTCGGGCTATATTTAGGACTATGACCTGGCAGCTGACGCATGGAAGAAGCTCTGCTCCATTCACCAATCAACATCCCTAGCCAACAAGATCTTTGCAATGAAGCGACTCTTCACAGTGAGGATCGAGGAGGGTGAGGACGTCATTTCCGCCATCCAACAAATCAAGTATCTTGCTTCATAATGCAATAATGTGGGGAGGAAGATTGACACCAAGATGCAGGCAATGGCTCTCCTCATGGCTCTACCCGACAGTTGGGGTCCTCTCATCACCGTGTTGGGAGGTTGGGAGGAGGATAAACTCACATACGGCGCAGTCGCCGAGTACATCCGCAACGAGGTGCACCGTCGGAGTGGTGGCGAGACCTCGTCATCCTCAACTGCACTGGTCACCAAAATGCAGGGTGGCCGTAGCAGCAGCAAGCGAGGTGGCGGTAAGGGCGACGGCAAGAAGGGCGCCAAGAGGGGTGCATGCCATAACTTTGGCAAGGAGGGCCATTGGGCCAAGGAGTGTCCAGAGGAAGCGCAGGCCGGAGGCAAAGGCACCAAAGGCAAGAAGGCGCTCCTCAACGGCACGAAGAACCACGACCTGAATGGTGCCAACCGGAGCTACCTTGACTCAGGTGAGGAGGAGCATACCCAAGTTGAGAAGGTGGGGTTCATCAACTACACCAAGTCTGCAAAGTCCATGGTGACCGCCAACGACAAGGTGGAACCTGCGGCCGGCCAAGATGATGTGGACGTGGAGGTGGTGGTTGCTGGTGAAAAGGTGCAGCACGTAATCCAAAGCGTGGAACATGTCCCTGGCCTGGCTGACATTTTGAGTGTAAGCCGCTTGACAGACGAGGGCTATGAAGTGCTTTTCCGCAGGAAAGGTGCAGTCGTGCGGATGGACGACAACGGCGAGGTCGTGCTAAAAGCAACGCGCGAGGGAGGACCCTACATTGTTGAGACGAAGGTCATCCCCTCGGCAGCCGACACTGTAGACCGGGCAGAGCGCGGCTTCAACCTCGTAAAAGGCAGGGGAGCAGACCTGCATCTGTGGCATTGGCGGCTGGGGCACTCGTCGCCTACAGTCGTGCATGAGATGGCAACACGCGAGATGGATCGCGGCCTCAACATCACCGGTGTACCAGACGCTAAAGAGATTCCGCAGAGTACAAGTGCAACCTTTGCATCGTGGACAAGGCAAAGCGCAAGCCATTTGAAGATGGACAATGGCGGGCCGAGAACCTGCTTGAGGTCATGCACAATGATGTGTTCGGACCAATCAAGACGCCGCCCATTTGGGGCGCACATTTCTTCGTCACCTTCATCAACGATTGCAGCAGAAAACTCTACGTCTACTTCATGAAGCGGATGAGTGATGTGCTGGACCGGCTGAAGAAGTACATTGCAGCAGAGGAGAGGCAGACTCGCCGCAAGGTCAGAGCACTACGTGGCGACAATGGCGGCGAGTATGTGGGCTGTAGAGGGTGGCTGAAGGAGCAAGGCATTGAGTGGCAGCCGACCACTCCGTACACGCCTCAATCTAATGACGTGGTAGAGCGTATGAACAAGACGTTGCTCACCATGGCACAGACAATGCTCGTGGATGCTAAACTACCACGGAGCCTGTGGGTCGAGGCCGTGAGCACGGCTTGCTACATCACCAACCTCACCCCAACAGCAGTGCTGAAGGGGAACGGCGGCTGGAAGACGATGAAGGAGGCTTGGAGCGGGCGCAAACCAAGCGTGGCACACCTGAAGGAATTCGGGTGCAAAGCGTACGTGTTGGTGTACGCCGCACAAAGAAAAGACTCCAAACTGGACTCGCATGCAAAGGCGAATGCGTTTTTTGGGTACGAGAGTGCGCTCAAGGCATACCGCCTCTTTGATCCACGGACACAGGACGTCATCACCAGCCGCGACGTCACGTTTGATGAGCACCACAGCTACTGTAGTAGCAATGATAACATCGATGCAGCGTAGTCTCCAAATCAGTGTGAGTGGTTCCAACTCCTTGAGCGTGAGGAGGAACCGGCAGCTACAAAGGTCGATGCCTCTGAGGACGACGGTCCTGGAGCGTAGCAGGGCAATGCAGCAGATGCAGGTGCTGCTGGAGCTTAGGATGCAGCAGCCGACGCGGGGGAGCCTGCGGCCGAGGACAACGTTGCAGCAGAGCAGCAGTAGGACCAGCAGCCAGCGTCACCAAGGTCGCCGCATCGCAGTCGAAGGCAGCGGAATGCGGCAAAGTGGAATGACGCAAGCACGGGCTGTTGGGTCGGCGTGGCACGGTGCATGATGGCAGCCGCAACGGAGCCGACAACCGTGCAAGAGGCGCTTGCACGGCCTGACACGAAGCAGTGGGGCGAAGCAGTAAAATCTGAACTTGCGTCCCTTGCTGAGAACGGCACTTGGGAGTTGGTGGATCGGCCCGAGGGGGCAACGTTGATCAGCTCCAAGTGGGTGTTCAAGGTGAAGCTCACCAAGGACAACAAGGTGGAGAAGTATAAGGTGTGGCTAGTGGCGAAGAGGTATGCACAGCGCAAAGGCGAATACTACAATGAGATGTTCGCACCCATCGCCAAGTTCACAAGCATCCAGACGATCCTCGCGGTGGCAGCCGCAAAGGATATGAAAATCCACCAAATGGATGTCAAGACGGCATTCCTGAATGGCATCAAAGACAAGGAGACCTACCTTGAGGTGCCAGAGGGGGTGGATGCCCCGGAGGACAAGGTGTGCAAGCTGCGGAAGGCCTCGTATGAGCTAAAACAGGAGCCTAGGTGCTGGTACCAGCAGACGGACGGCTACATGGCGGAGCTCAGCTTCAAGCACTGTGAGTCAGACCACAGCGTGTACGTGTGGCGCAGCAAGGGACTCCATCAGATTCTCGTACTCTACATGGACAACCTGATCCTGTGTTCATCAGATCTGGCGGCTTTGCAACAGCTCAAGGAGCAGCTGAGCAGCAGATTCAAGATGACGGATATGGGGGAGTTGGAGTACTACCTCGGGGTGAGCATCATGCGGAACCGGAGGGCGCGCACCCTCGAGGTGGGGCAGGCCAAGCGTGGTTGAGGTCTCAAAGTTGTACAGCATGGAGGAGTGCAAACCTGTGGGCAGTCCGTTCTCTACAAGCTGTGAGCTCAGTGTGGCAATGGCGCCGCAAACTAAAGAGGAGAAGGAGGACATGGCTCAGGTGCCCTACCAATCTGTGGTGGGCAGCCTGATGTATGCCATGGTGGCGACTCGGCCTGACCTGGCCTACGCGGTGGGTCAGGTGAGCAGGTACGTGGCCAACCCTGGGCCACTACACTAGACAGCGGTGAAGCGCATCCTTCGGTACTTGCAGGCAACGCGGCACGCGCGCCTAAAGTACGATGGAAAGGGGAGGTCAGACCCTTTGCAGCTGGTCTGCTACACTCACGCGGATAACATCGGCAATGTGGACAAGAGGAAGTCCACTTCTGGCTATGTGTTCTTCCTCGCAGGTGCAGTAGTCTTGTGGTGCAACAGGAAGTAGGACTGCATTGCCACCTCCATAGTGGAGGCGGAGTACGTCGCTCTTGCCGAGGCAGTTAAGGAAGCGATGTGGCTCCGCAGAATGCTAGGGGAGCCGGGCGTGCCGTAGGAGGAGCCTACAATGGTTCAAGAGGACAACACCGGCTCTATCTTGCTGACCAACAACCCGACGCAACACAAGAGAACGAAGCACATCGATGAGCGCTACCACTACGCACGCAACATAGTGGAGAAGGGACAAGTTATGTTGTAGCATCGTAGCACGAAGCACATGCTCGTAGATTTCTTAACCAAGGCCTAGCCCCAGGATCGGCATGTCATTAGCCTTGCATAGCTTGAGTTGACAAGCTGTGAAGGGCTTTCATGCGCAGGAGCGGACAAGTGAAGAGTGAGCATGAGGCATCCGGCATGGAAGGTGCACGAGGGAGATTGCTAAAAAAGTGCCTCTGCCATGGATGCCGTTTGCTGTTTTCCTGGTCCAATCACTATAAAGTGGTTGGGTGTCCAATCTGATTGCAGATTTGGACTCCTTGGATTTTTCCATGCGATTTGGAGCTTTCAATTGCTCTATTTGGTGGAGATTTCATAAAGTTAGTCCTACCCAAAGTTCGGGTGGTGCGGCGGGTGGAATTTGGTACCCGTCCGGGGTAACGGGATGCTCCACCGCCGGTGGTCCGTGTCCAGCTCCAACTGGCTCCATAGACCCCAAGGCCCTAGAGGAACTGACCAGGGAGGTCCCCTGGACTAGGACGAGCCGCCTTTTGACTTTTAAATCAAAGAAAGACGCTTCAAGCCGTCGTGTGCTCATGTCGGAGACGACTCGCGTCAGCGGCAGCCAAAGGCGGCTCCACCAAGGGTTGCTTGGATGGGTGTAGCAGGGGCTGTACTGCTCCATTTTGGGCGTGCTTGGAACAACTACCTCTTCACAAGAGACAAAACCGAATGGAGGACAATTCGTCGCTAAAGGGGGAGGAAAGATACACAACAAACTTTTAGAAATAGAACCAAAAATTTTATAGTCAAGAAAGACTGTCGCAATCATTCTCTGATTGCAATAGTCTATGGACACTGTTCTGCGACCAACACCATGAGGTCGCGTCAAGCTTGACACAAGCGCGTGAAGGAAATAGTAGAAATTGAATCCAAACAACCATCTTGAAAGAAAATACGGTCAGGAAGTTTCCACCATTATTTAAACGGAATACATAAATAATTACAAATAACTAACAAATCATAAATTTATAAAGAAACATCAACGTAGCTTCGAAAGGTGTGGTAAGCCATGACAACTCGGGCAAGGAAAAGACCACTCCGACAAGGAGGATGGTCATTCACTTTTACAACGCAAACTTTTCCGAGCTCGCCGCGGCCTTTTGACGCTAAATTTGAGTTCTCGCATTACAAGGGGAGGGCGATTGCCGGCCGACGTCCGTCGGTTGTCACTTTGTCAACCGCCCTTCCCCCTACCCCGCACCCTCTCTACCTCTTGCAGCCCACCTGCCAAACCACTGGCCCGCCGATTGAGACCCTCGCAATTGAGGGTCGCGATGGTACAGGCGGCCGGTGCGCTACTGGGAGGCGAGGGGGAGTATGGTGGGAGGGAGGGGGACTTCGCCCGGGATACCGGCCGACGGGCGTCCGTAGGAATCCCCATTTCCATGAATGGGGAGTCAAAAATCCCTGTTTGTTATATTTTACATTTTTTTCAACTTTATACCCTCGTTTGATATACAAACTATAGAAAAACCCACCCCTTAATTACACCCGAGGTTTTAGGGTTTAGTTTTGCACGGGCACCTATTGGGCCCCGCGGGAGCGGGGCCCAGCAAGTTCCCCTTTAACACATTGGGAGTCTCTGACCCTCACTAAAAATCCCTAAAAACCACTCAGGAAAAATCACAAACCCTTCTATTCATGGTACACTTGCCGTATACCCAGTGTCGTCGCAACTAATGTACACCTTCCTCATTTTTCATAGAAAACGAATAGGACGGCCAGTTTGACAGAAAAATACCTATATCGTCCACGAAATGCAGAATATACTTTTGAGGGCCACTGTTTAAAACTAATTCTCCAGATGTCCACCGAGCTAAAAATTGTATGGGAAACAATGTAATTCTCTGCATACCCACTTTGATACTCCACCAAAATACGCTTGACGACATGAAAAGAAAACCTTAGTCACTAACGCCATCACGAATTAGGTCACGTATGCTAATACGTTTCCTTTTTTCAAAGACATGTATTGAGAGTTAAAGGACGGAGTAGTAACATACCCATCGTTTCACCAGATACAGCAACGGTGTCCATAGTCGAAAACGAACCGACGACGGTGTCCATAGTCCGAAACGAAGTGACCGCGGTGTCCATAGTCGGAAAGCAAATGAGAGCGGTGCCCATGGTGAAAACCGACATGACAGTCGTGCCCCCAGTTATTGCTCGTCATGGGCACGATTGGAATACATTTCATACTTTTATCATATTTGACCTTGCTTTCAACATGGAGTAACGCACGATTTTGAGCAATGACGTCGACGGACATACGCGCAATATCAAAAGCAATTCACATGGTTCGATAGGGCTCCCACGCCTTGTTCATGTGGGTTTCCATACATTATCGCAAGGATTCCGCTTGTACGTACCAGGTGGCCACTGCATATCTGATTGCGTCATCTTAATGTGTAGAGCGACGGTTCGTCGAAGTTTCCTGCATCACAAGTACGATCTTCTGGAATGCGTCTTACTTGTTGCGCAGATTCCTTTTAGATATTGACAGCCTGTTGCATTGCATGTTTCGCCGGTTTCCCGCGTCGCAATGATCTCCCATCTCTCAGGTGTACCATGCGCTTCCCTCGGCTGTTCTGAAACCTAAGCTTGGAAATTATTTTCCCGATCCCAGGGTTGTGCGTGGTCGGGGGTTGTCGGATTGCTGGCCATTGCGGTGCAGCTCTTCGTCCTTCATGTTGCACGCCCTCACGAAGGCCTTGTACACTGCGCATGGGAGATGATTGTGGGCACGAGCGTTGTTTACAGCCATATTTTTTGCAATTTGTACCTATGATGTCTTCCGATGGCGGGGAACACGCACCACAGACATGGTGCACCTGTCACGTCTTCGTGATGCACCCGACGACTACGACGTCGACCAGACAGAGGAGCCTTGCTTGACGCAAGAGACTCCTCCTTGCAAGGACGGCGATGCAGCCCGCACAGCAGCGGACGGTGCCCCACGCCGTGAAACTGAGGGTCCATTGCGGATGTCGCGTGTAGGTGGTCGTGTGCACTCTACTAAGGGCCTGCCCGTCGGGTCCGATGATGAGGCACGGGCTACCGGCGCCATGGCAAAGGCTACATCGGTCAACATTGCAAAGCCAAAACCCGACCCTACAACCAGAAAGAAGCGAAAGGCCGGGGTGGACTTCCCAGGCGGCTCATCCTTTGAGACTATGGCAGCATGCAAGCTGCCGTGGAAGAGTATGCGGTGCTGAACCGCATGTCCCTCAGGTGGCTCAAGAGCAACCCCACGCGTTTTGTGGTGTGGTGCAAGCAGTACGTCAACAAGAAGTTCCCGTGGATTGTACGTGCAGTGTACAGCAAGAAGTCTGGTGCTTTCAACATCACGTCCTTCACTGACGGCCACCTCTGTGACCCAGCAGTCTCCCGGGGCAACTTAGTGCGTTCCACGCGGTGGGTGGTCCGGCTCATATAAAGCACCCTTGCCAAGGACCCGTCGGCTTCAAGAAAGGCGCTGCGGGCTATCCTAACGAAGGTCAGTAACACCAAGGTACTCTACACCACCTTGTACCACACAAAGAAGGCGTGCCTGGAGAAGATGTACAGCAAGAAGTCTGAGTCATGGAGCATGTTTCCAGGATACGTAACTGAGGTACGTCCGTGTGTTTGTTTTCGTCATGTTAATGTCTTCTTTGATGCACCATTCCATTCTTATTTGGGGTCCAGTTACGTGTTTTTTTCTACAGCTCTTGAAGGTTGACCTGCTGGCCATCGCGAAGGCTGAGAAGGACCCGGACACCGGCGCGTTCGACCGGGTTTTCGTTGCACCCGATGCATGTCGCGAAGGTTTTGAATACACACGGCGAGTGATCGTCATGGATGGTACGCACCTCAAGAATGGGAACAAGCAGGTGCTCCTCATCATGCAGTTCTTCGACGCCAATGACAACGCCATGCCCGCGGCCTACGCTCTCGTTTCAGGTGAAGAAGAGCGCAACTAGACTTGGTTCTGTGACCTGGTGACAGCAGCCTACCCGTCTGCTGCACGGGAAGGAACATGTGCCATCTCATATCGCGAGAAAGGATTAGCCAACGCCGTGGATTCCAAACTACCGGGTGCGACACACACGTACTGCACTGGCACCTGATGCGTAACGTACAGTCTCGCTGCCAGGGCCAGTCCGGCTCTTTGTTCTGGAATCTCGCACATATGAAAACGCAGGAGGAGTGGGATGCCTGCGTGGCCGAGATGCGCCGTCAAGCTCCAAGGGCGTTGGAGTATTCACTGGGTGGAAATGGCGAGCCCGGCATCCCCAAGGAGCGGTGGAGTTGGCTTTACTGCCCAGTGCCTCGTGGAGGGCACACCACGAGTAACGTCATGGAGTTCCTCAACGGCAAGCTCATGGAGTTGAGGAAGATGTACCCCTACATCTGTTTTGTGAACCTCCACGTGTTTGTGCAGCGGCTGTGGCACATCCATCGCGATATGGCACATGACGCTGAGGACAGCGTCGCACCCGCACTATACCTCAAGGTGAAGAACAACTGTGACCCCAGCCGTGAGTACGATTTGGATTTGGACGGGGACGAGGCAGGACCATGGATGAGCGGCACTGCATTGCGCACGGACGGCACCTCGCAAGACATCAACATCAACAGCAGGGAGTGCTCGTGCGGCCATTGGCATGAGTACGGGATGCCATGCCCGCACGCGCGCAGTCTCCTGCTGGAGAATGCTCTTAATCCCGTGGCCTACGTGGACTTTGGGTACCTCACCCTTAGCTACAAGAGGACCTACAACGCTCCATTCCCATTGCCAAAGGTGAGACTTGTCAAGCCGGCGGAGCTGAAGTGGCTGCAACCTGGACCACGTCGTGGGCGCGGGCATCCTGCCACGGTGAGGCTTGACCGGTACGTCAACGTGAAGAAGAGGCGCATAAGTGCGCACTGTGGGAAGATGGGCCATGTCCGGAAGGCATGCCCAAACGTGGAGGCACTGACACCAGAGCAGATTTCTGTAGCATGCGTGGCAGAGCTAGACGCAGAGCGCCGTATGAGAGCGTCCTGCAGGTCAAACGTGGACGCCATGGGGTACTCCGAGGACGAGGCAGAGGATGCCCGCCCTACTGAAGAGGAGGCAGAGTCTGACGCGGAGGTAGAGGAGTTAGAGGAAGAGGAGGGGGGGAGGAGGAGGAGCAAGAGGAGGGCGAGGATGATGGACAGGGGGGAGAAATGGAGGAGGAGTACGATGAGGGGGGGGAGGGGGGCAGGAGGTGGTTGACCCCGTTTCACTCTCCAGTGACGATGAACGAGTCAACCAGGACGATGCTGAGGACCGTGAAGAGTTGTGGATGTCCTTCCATGCCGAGGTGGACAGCATCAACCGTTCATTAGGCATGTGGTAAGTTTGTTCCCACATCTTCCCGCTAAGTGTGTTCCATTGCATGTTCCTCTACGTGATGTTTCATTTTGCATGTTAGTGTAACTTACTCCTACCCGTGTGTGTCATTTGCAAAGCCTACACAAGAGCACTGTGGACAAGGGAGGTGCAGGCCTCATCACAAGTGGCCCCGAATTGCACCTCTGCCTTAGATTAGTGTTCAGTAGGGGGTTAGTTGGGATGGTACATTTCTGGCTCTGACAATGTGTTGTAGTTCACTGATGGGATTTTGTGTGCATTTGTTCTTCTCATCACTTTTCAGTGAATGCAGTCCAATTTCCATTTTAAAAAATATAAACTGAAATCAAAACTGAAACGAAGCACATGTGTATATACACTGTATTTCAAATCATGTCATTACCTTTCACTGAAGTATTACTTCGGCTTCAACACTTGCACAAGGTGCCTCAAACATGTGTCCGCAATGACCAACTTGACTTTGCCGTGATGTTCCTCACGGGAGTGGGTACAACGTTGGTGTGTCAGACACAGTATTGCTACTTTTGGCAGCCAAAAAAACGAAACATGTTGACTTGTGCCATTGTACGATGGCATACAACGGTGCAAACGTCATGGAAGCCCATGCAAGTGAAGCACATTCAAGGATTGAGCACGAGGAAGATATGTTCCATGAAGGATACGAAGAAGACAAAGAGGTCGACTTGCTTCATGTCGATGAGGACATTTTATTTGATGTACCGGGATGTGAGGGTAGGCAGGGATGTGGGTGTGACTTGTGCCACTGGCTCTGGTTGTGTAGTGTCCCGGATCCCAAGTGGTAAGATCCATCATGGTATGGGTAGTTGTGTATGTCCCTGAACTAATACACAGATGCCCAAGATTGTTCCTACATGAATACTCTGGTGCCCGTACTTCTGAGTGAAACAATACCACAACATCCATCTTGGGTCAGAATTACTTTCATGCCCATACTCGTGCATGTTCATGAACTAAAACACAGATACCCAATATTGTTTGTACATTAATACTGTGGTGCCCGTACTTCTCAGTGAAATTAGACTACAACATTCATCTAGGGCCATCAGTATTACTTCCATGCCCATAGTCTTGCATCTCCCTCAACTACGACACGGATACCTAATTTTTTTTGTACATTAATACTCTGGTGCCCATACTTCTCACTGGAATTATAATACAATGTCCATATTTGTCACATCATTATTACTATGTTGCCCATTCATGTTAACATAGAAGCTGATCTTCCCATACTTCATGAAATAATGCTCCAATGTCCATACTTGTCAGAAACATAACACCGGCATGGCCATATGTGTAACTCAAATAATACTCGCATGACCCTGACTGTCAAAGAAATAATTCTTGGGTGCCCACTATTGACACAAAACTAATAGTCGCATGCTCATACTTGTCACTGAGATAATACTCGCGTGCCCTCTGCGGACTCGGTGGCTTGCTCGAAAGCCACGGCTCCCATGGCTCGGGACAGTACGGCGGCCTAGCACTCGGCATGGGTACTCCTAGGTTCCATACCATCCGTTCAGGAGTGACAGGAGCAAGGGCCCATGATGGTTCTTCTTGACCCAACTCTCGGTTGCGTGATGCATTACGGTCCCACCAATCCTTCAATGCGACCCATGCCCGATGAGCCGCCACAGGGTCCGCTACGGGCGTACTCCATCCTTGATGTGCCGGGCCATTTGGACGGTCATCGTTTTCCATGCCAAACGAGTGTGAAAACCAATGTTCACAGTTCAAAGTTTTCAAAGTGTGAAAATCACGATTCGCCAGTGCATGTAAACTTAGCGCAACTTTAATACACATTTTCATACCCGATCATATTGCGAACCGGTAGAAAAAGCGGTTCACTTGATGAACCTGTTCGTGTGACCCTGTGTGGACTTCGGCACATGCCGAAGACATTTGTTGAAGGTGCACGCGGCGTCGGCGAATTCCACAGTGGACAATATGTAATTGCCAGGGACCGCGTCCATTCGGCGAGCATTCATTGGCGATAAAAATGACGTCTTCCCAACGACGTGCAAACGTCCGGTACAACGCAACGGATTCGGTCCACATGCATGGTTCCAGGTTGTACCAATTCCTCGCCGCAAAACGGAACACGACAAAACAAAGCATAGTCAGCCAAGACAGGCTGTCAACATGCGAGGTTTGATTAAGACAGCACGTCCAAGACGAATGAATAGTTTGGACGAATAGTTCGGACAGTTTTATTCCGTTTTCGCTCACTCCATGAAAATCACGGGCATCGGCATCATCTCGGTTTTGACTATGGACACCGATGTCAGCTCGTTTCCAACTATGGACACCGCTGTCAGTTCGTTTTCGACTATGGACACCGCGGATCTATTGTTCAAAACCATGGGCACCGAAGCATTTGTGCCCAAGAAAAAACGACTTACATGCTCATTTTGCATCTCATACCACGTTTTTGCAATAAATGTATTCGTCTATTACTCTTCAGAATTTAAACTGTAAGATACGGCCGCCATCATATCACCAAGTAGAACGCGCGAAAAATTTTGGCAAGATCATTCGTTGTGCTATTTGTTCGAATTTCTTTCTCGGTGGAAAAGTAGCAAAGTTAAAGTCGTGAGAGAAAGAAGCAAAAATAGACACGCATTCTTCTCTTTCTATTGCTTGATCCTCGTCTTACATCCGATCGACGGATCGAACGGCCACAAACCGGAGACACTATGAAGTTTCTCTTCTTCGGTTGTGTGCGACCGACAACGATTTTGGGAAAAAAAAAGAGGTCTTGCTTTTAGCTTACCGTGGTGCAATGCCTCGTGCAATAGGCCACGCAATTTTTTTAAAGCGCACAACCGTCGCACGGTGTGCGCAATGGAAGTGCGCACAATGCCAACGAGGACCAACAGGCTGGGTGGCGGCAGCGAGCCAGCCCATCGACTCCCTGTTTGGCTAGTCCTCGTCGGCAAATGCCAATGAGGACTATCGGGTTGTCGACCGGACGAGGTTCGATCCACAGCTCGCCAGTTTTTTTGGCGCTCTTCTCATGTCGACGACGTCGACATGAGACATATGCCCAAAACAAATTGACGTCAATGTCGATTCGGCTTTCATTTTTGCGCTGAAAAAAAAAGACGTTGAATCGACGTCGAAAAACATTTATCGTGTGTGGGAGAGATTTGACAAAAACAATTACGTTGCTCAATTCTTTTCCACACTGTAGCAAACTGAAGTGAACAGTTTTATGTGAACAAGACTGTTTCGCTCATTAATGTAACGAACGAGCGAAATAGTCCTCGAACGGGCCAGTAGACCCAAGGCCAAAAGGCCCATTCGGGGGGCTTTTTGCTCGTTCGCGTTGCAAACGAGCACATAACGCGACGGTGGGCATCCACAGTCCCGTGATTGTGATGTACATGAAAGACCAGCGGTCAATGTCCGACGACAAAAAAAAGGAGCAAATTTGAAGTGGACATAAATGATACCCCCGGTGTTTTCGGCCTAATTCCGCGATACCCACTGTTTCGACCTCCGAGTTTTGTGATGGCCACTTCTCGCACATTAATGACACGCTACTCACTTTCCATACACGATGTGTGCGGTACCCACTGTTTTTGCACTTCCACAAAAACATGCATGCCATACCCACTGTTGGGAAGAAATTCACGGTACACCGGTTTCCCGTGAATGAGTTTGTGAAATGTGGGTATCCGGTAAATTATGTTTTACATTTCACCGATTTCAGCAACAATTTCTACATCGAGTAAATTAAAGCCCGGGTAATATGCCTTTCCGGCGTCTTCATGACCAGGTTGATTTCCAACAGAAAAAATTTGTCTTCAACCGAACCCATCACCCCTGATATATTTGACTGTTTCAACAGGGGGGCTCAACTTTGGAACGTGCGCCGAAAGCACGACGTGTCTCACATGCGAAAGCAGACGTCACATAGTTCCTTTGCTGAACATGCACTGAATGTGCCGTGATGTTGCGTTATGCGGGCCTTGCCCTCAACCAGGACAACATGCGAACGGGATCTAAGCGAACATGCACTGAACGTGCCGTGATGTTCCGTTATGCGGGCCTTGCCATCAACTACGCGATATGTTGCCAGGTGGACGTTGCCTATTGTCGTGAACATGTCATCGGCGCCAACTGGCGGATTAATCGAGGTGGATTGACATGTTGGCACCGTCCTTTCTCCGCAGCTGACTTGGCTCCCCTCATCGAACATTTTCGTCTAGGTGCATGGTAGGATTGCTAACTTTTGTAACCCCCTCGGACGACCCCACACCGGATGCATGGGACGCGAGCTCCACCGTCATGGAATGTCGGCCAACCGCCATGTGATGTGGACGTTCTCTCTCGTCGTCCGCAGGGGTCGTGACCGTTGACTCCATTGTTGATGTGTATTCGACATGTTGTACCAATGTCGCAGCTTTGTCGCCGCGGTCTTGTGTCTCCGGGATGGTCCTCCTCCTCGCGCTAACAACTGGTGGGTTTTCTAAGTGTAGATGGTGGGTAGGATGCATACTACGACGCATGTCGTACATTGTTATACCCACTTTTGGCCATCATGGCCGCCACTTTGTACGCCACTGCCGGCGATTACCCGGACGACGAGGACGACGACCCACCCGAGGTCCTCGTCTCCCGATACCATCCGAAGTCATCCTTCCTGGTAACTGAGTGGGAGGAACACGACTGGAACTGTCACGTCAACGTTGTTGAGCGCATGACTCCTCGCTCCCCAGACCGTGTTGAAGAGCGCACGATGAGACTTGGAGGCAGTCAACGTGTCCGTCCGTATCGTGCTTACCGTGCCGGTGGGTTGAACCCACCTTCTTTGTAGACATGGCATCGGCGCTAACGGGGTTGGACCTCCTGCTTGGTTGAAGTACGCAGTCCGCTAGCCATGTTAGTGAACTATGTCTTCTGCCTATTTGCCACACATGTGACTGACATGTATGTTTGCACGTCTGCTGTGCAGGGTCGTCTGATGATGAGCCCCGCCGCCACCGCCAGAGAAGAGTGTCCAAGATGTGGAAGCTGCTCCATCCCGTGCGCGCAAACGCAAAGGACGATGCACCGATTTCCCTGGCGGTCGCGCCTTCCGCAACATGGACGCCTGTCGCAAAGTGGTGCAAGACTACGTCGTTGACCGCGGCATGCCGGTGTCATGGGTCCGCAGCGAGCCAACTCGCCTGGAGGTCCACTGCGGACTATGGAAACAAGCAGGCTGCAAGTGGCTCCTGAAGGCGCGCTACCAGCGCAAGAACGACAACGTTGCCGTTATCGAGTTTGTAGATGGCCACAAGTGTTCCCCCACCGAAAAGAAGGGCAACCAGGCGCGCCGGGCTACCTGGGTCCTGCGGCACATCGAGCACACTATCAAGAAGAAGCCCTCCACGGACACAAAAGCTTTGCAGCATATTGTCGAGGCCCGTACTAGGGAGAAGGTGCATTACCCCGTGGTGTACCGTGCGAAGAAGGCGGCCCAGGAGAAATTGATGGGTGAGAAGGCGTTGTCGTGGTCCCTGTTCCCGGGCTATGTCGCGGAGGTAAGTCGTTATAGCCTCCATCGCTGCTTCCCCATCCCTTTTTGCGAGTGATACACAGCTCTGTGTTCAAGCAACGTTCCCATGCCATGGTTGTCGTGCAGCTGAAACGGGTGGACCCCCGGACGGTCGCTACCGCAGAGCAAGACAAGAAGAACGTCTTCCGCCGAGCCTTCGTAGCACCGGGGGCGTGTCGGGAGGGGTGGAATCATGTGCGGCGTATCATAACCATGGACGCGACTTTCCTCAAAAACGGATTCAAGCAAGTTCTACTCATTGCGCAATACTGGGACGCAAGCAACCACTCCGTGCCCATGGCGTGGGCGCTGTGCGGTCAAGAGGACAAGGACAACTGGTTGTGGTTCGTACAGCACCTGGTGCAGGCCTACCCCACTGCTCGCGACCGAGGAACTGCCATCATTTCCAACCGTGATGGCGGGCTGCTTACCGCTTTAGCCCGTGAATTGCCAAGAGCGACACACACGTATTGTGCACAGCACATCCGTGAGAACGTCAAGTCCAAGGCGGGCCGGGTCGCCGCGGACCTCTTCTGGACTGTGGCACATGCGTACACCCCGCGG
This sequence comes from Penium margaritaceum, assembly GCA_023375785.1. Taxonomy (NCBI): domain Eukaryota; kingdom Viridiplantae; phylum Streptophyta; class Zygnematophyceae; order Desmidiales; family Peniaceae; genus Penium; species Penium margaritaceum. The sequence continues at coordinate 44,639 of SZWC01012243.1, read as the reverse complement.
GAGTTCAAGCGAGCACAGGAACAGTTGGCGAACGCGTCCGAGCCAGGACTGCAGTACATTTGTGGTGGGCCCACAGAACCGGGCATCCCTCTCGCGGCGTGGAGACGAGTGTACATCCCCGTTCCCCGTGGAGGCCACACTACGAGCAACGCGGCCGAGTCTCTCAACGCTCATATCATGGACTTCAGGCACTTGTACCCCTTTCACTGCTTCGCACAGCTCTACATCTGGGTGCAAAAGTTGTTCGCTAAGCGCAGGAAGCTGGCGCATGACTACGAGATAACGCTGGCACCCTTCGCCGAGGCCAAGGTAACGAACTACACTCAGAAGGCCCGTGAGTACTACATCATCCCGGCTGGCCCACTGTTGGGAACGGTCTCTGGTCCAAAGAGCCTGTCCGGCCGTGAGGTGGATTGCAACGCGAAGAAATGCAGCTGCGGACAGTGGGCCGAGTACGGAATTCCTTGCCAGCACGCCGTGAGTCTGCTTCTCGACGCTGGGGTCAGCCCCGACATGTACGTGGACATCCACCTCACGAAGATGGCGTGGAAGAGAACTTACCATCACCCCATGCCCGGTGTCAACCTTGGCGACGTGCAGTACGCAGAGAATGGGCGGAGACCCCCGAGCAAAAAGCGTGGCGCTGGACGTCCCAAGTCCAAGCGCAAGGACCGCTACGAACGTCGCAAGAGAGATCGCATCTGTAGCCATTACGGCCTGTCCGGACATGGCCCACGTAAGTGCACCAACCCACCTGCACTGTCTGCAGCTAACGTGGCCGCAACACGTGCCAAGCAGCTTGCCTCCGGGCGCGGAGTACGAGGTGATGGTGGACAACAACTTGGGCCAACAGGATCAGCAGAAGCAGGAACACGCGGAGCAGCAACAAGAGCACGAACACGTGGAGCAGTAGGAGCTTCTGGAGCAGCTGGAGCTGTTGGAGCATCAGGAGCATCAGGAGTAGCAGGAGCAGCAGGAGCATATGCAAGAGCACCTGGAGCAGGAGGAGCAGCAGGGTCAGCAGGAGCTTCTAGAGCCGCGGGAGGATCAGGAGCAGCAGGAGCATCTGAAGCAGCTGGAGCAACAGGAGGAACAGGAGCATCAGGACCAGCAGGAGCAGCAGGAACAGCAGCAGTAGCGGGAGCAGCAGGCAGTGGTGCAGCAAGTGCTACTGCAGGTGATATGGCAGATGTGGATGACGCAGCGGAACCCGCATTTTCATCGCAGGTTGACAACCCTGACAGTCCTGCAGAGAACGATCCCTCGTCCTCGGAGTGGTCAGAGGAGGACACTGCCTCAGACTATGAGACAAGTGAGACTGAAGAGTGGGAGTCAATGGATTCCTCCTCCCACTCTGACGCATCCGAGGAAGACGAATCCATCGAACGCAAACGCAAACGCAGAGGTCGTTCTGTATGAAGATAGGTAAAGCTGCATTGTGTGACCTCCATTCATGGCTCATGATGCCTTGTGTACTTCGTATACTTTGTGACTTCTTAACAGTGCTGTGTTCACTTTTGATGTGTACAGGTGAGGCTGAACCATGTCCTTCCGAAGACAGTGGTCAAGCGGCAGCCAAGGCTGAAAGTGCACCGGCACAGGGTCAGATCACATGTGGCCCAAGACACGGGATGTGCCATGGAGGAAGCACAAGTCATGTGTTACAGGATGGCTAGTCTCAACCTGGGCAGAGCAGACGTGGAGCAGGCCAGATNTGTGTTCACTTTTGATGTGTGCAGGTGAGGCTGAACCATGTCCTTGTGAAGACAGTGGTCAAGCGGCAGCCAAGGCTGAAAGTGCACCGGCACAGGGTCAGATCACATGTGGCCCAAGACACGGGATGTGCCATGGAGGAAGCACAAGTCATGTGTTACAGGATGGCTAGTCTCAACCTGGGCAGAGCAGACGTAGAGCAGGCCAGCTTTGAAGTGGGAAACCCATGCACGGGCATGTGTGCGTCCCCCTTTGGGGAGGTCTTCTATGATGCGTGCGTAGAGTTCAATGAAGTTGCAGAGTGCCCTGCTTGTGAGGTCATTTGTTACGTGCATGGCTTACCCGTGCATGTTCAGTTGTGGATCAGTACGTGTGACTTAGCACCTCTCTTGTACTGGCCTTGACGTTCACTAACTCCTGCACAATATCATTGGAACAGACCCCGCTCTACTGTTTCATTCATTCACACTTGTTTGAAGCGAATAGACCTTTGTCATAAATAGTCCAATGTTATGAATGACATTAAGCCAGTGGAAGAGTGAGGACTACAGTACAGTGTACAGTTTTCCGCAACTTGGCAGTCACTTGCACCTGTCACATTCTCTTACATGTTACACAATGAGACAGTGGAAGGGTGGAAGGGAGCAAAGAAGTCTCGTAGTATATGAAACCGTGAATAAATGAATGCCATATCCACTATCTCTTGTGTAACCTATGGGTAAAGGAAGTAATGGACACTATGTGAATGTTTTCTACCAATGTTGTGCAGCAAGGCCACTACCTGACGCAAAGATAGTCAGGAGTGGCATGAAATTGGAAAATGTATTGGAACATGTTCCACATGTCCACTATATGTCAGTTAGCATTCACATGACATACTCAGAACACAATTGACGACAGCGTGTTCTCTGTGGCGCATGGGAAAGTAGCAACATTGGGTACGTTCATGGGATCATGATGAACACATGAGCAAAGCAACCGCCGAGAGTATCAAGCCCAAGGCAGCCACTGCCCAGGGGTGTGAGGAGGACGTGAAGTTGTCATGTGTTCACCCAAAATCCAGCACATGGTCTCTGGTTCGCATGGGTCGTTCACCCAAGTAGGTTGGACGTCCGTGGCAACGAGCCTGTCCCAGTGATGCTTGATCCTAGCCCATGCCTCCTTCACTTGCTGGGGAGTGAGCTGTGGCCTGCAGGGTCTGGTAGGTTCACCACCCCATGGGCCAACTTGATCCCATCGGTAGATCCTCGCCACAGTGTCCCACGTGTACATATGCTCGGTCCAGAACCGCATACGCACGTCCATAACGCCAGTGGGCTCGGTGTCGTCATGACGATACACCATGCGACCCATGTTTTCTACGGTGTACAACACCGTCAATGGAGTTGGCTAACGATAATTGCCACCTCCGTATTTGTATGTGCACTAGGAGCGGTTACATCCGCAGGGATAGTTAGGCTCACATGATATCCATGGCTCCCATGCGTCAGGGCTGTTCAATGGTCTATGACTCGGCAATGGCCATTCGAGGGTCTGTGCCATGGCTTGAGGAGTCGCAGCCCATGTGGTCTGGGGCGAATGGCAGCCATGTACGTTCCTGGTACGTGCGTTTCTGAGGTTCCATGCTTACTTAATGGCGACCCATGCTCGGTGGGCAACAAAGAGGTCCACATAACATCCAGTACTCCACCCGCAACCATTTCCGCCATTCCTGCGACCCTCGGATGACATGTTGATGGTTTGCAATGATTGACCATACAATGTACGTCGTAATCAGCGCAAGGGACAGGACGCACGACGTTGTGGACAGGACAAGCAGCCGTCCGGACGCGGATAATAACCCTAAAGTCTGTCCCTCCTGTGACGTTGAACTACGTCGGTTCAACGATGTTTACGACGGTTCACTCAGTGAGTTCATCATGGTAATGAACTTTACACTTCATGGACGGTGCTCGCGATAGGCGACTTAGCGGCGAACGCTCATTGGACGTTCAGCAGTATCGCGGGTGCACTGGACCAATACTGGACCACAAAGACAAAGACGCCAAGTCAGACAGGTATGTTGAGACTGTGTGGTGCACTCGCACTGTCGACTGCCACGCTGTCGGTGCTGCGCTAGGCTACGTTGGGGTCCTGTTTCAATGCTGTTGTCTTCCGCAGGCCCGTGTGGAAAGTGGGTATGCGGAAATTAAGTTCGTCCTCCACACGATTTTTAGCACGGTGGACATCCGAAGTATTTGTTTTTAACAGTGGCTATCATAAGTATTATTTACATTTTGTGGACGTTATACGCATGTTTCTGCAAAAGTGGCCCTCACATGATTTATATGCGAAAAGTGGGTGCGACGTTCTTTTGCTGCGAAGTCAGTGGGTATACGGCAAGTGTACCTCGGTGTTTTATGTGCCGAAAAAGCGACTATTTGTCAGTACAGTAGAGATAACAGAAAATTCATCACATAAAGGAACAATGAACATAAGATGAAATAAAATATCCCGTGAAACCAATGAAAAATAGATATTTGTACTTCGGATACCCAAAATCATTGAACTAATTCGTATGGAACCGTTTTAGCATGAATTTCTTTGCATTAGTGGGTGCGGCATGCATGATCTCAGACGCTTCGAGAAAAGTGGGCACAACACGCATCTTTCGTGTAAAGTGAGTACCGTGTCAAAAATGTGCAAGAAATGGCCAGGAGAAGATTCAGAGGCCCAAATGGTGGGTATAGCGGAATTAGGCCGTTCTATTAAGGAGTTTTTGATGATTGGATCAAGAAATTGTGACATCAGCATGTTGAAACCGCATCCATGTGACGTTGACGTGCTATCTTTTGAGAAATGAGAGGGGTATATTGTTGATTTTCTATGCCTGAAAACTCGCTTTTACGCGAGTTTTCAGTGTAGAAGGGGTGGATCATGCTTATTGTTCCGAAGTAGGTGCGGATCAGGCTTATTGTTCCGACGTAGGGGTGAATGGGGATTAATTTTCCGAGCGGGGGGGGAATCAGGCTTATTGTCCGAAACGAGGGGTATATGGTCATTCCGCCCATACTGAATTCAGCGACTGCGGAACACGGCAATGATTGGCGTCGGATCGTCTGCCAAGAGCAGAGAAACGTGCGTGGTCGCATGTGCGGACAAATCTCTCGAGCTGAATTCATCCATAGGAAGTCGGTGTCGGTGGCCGCGCGAAATGGCTTAAACCGTCTTCGAGCCTGCAAAGCACCCTCTTATGAATCCAGTTCGCGAAGTCAACTTCCACATATACGAAGAACTGCTTGCGAAATCAGACACGTGGGCTTTGCTCGCGATTGCCGTCGTCCACCGATTGACCTAGAAGGGGCGACATCAGGCGGGGGGAGGGGG